>JAJHZJ010000629.1:2403860-2498860 GCA_023548195.1 Bettongia penicillata ogilbyi
GTATCTAATATACCTTTTATACTTACCTCACACTTACTATGCCTGGCACATAGTAGGTGCTATATATATATATATATATATATATATATATATATATATATATATATATATATATATATATATGCTAGCTACTATTATCATTATTAAATTAACATTATCTGTGTTCTATTATATATTTTTTATTTATTTTGTTATTTCCCAATTACATTTTAATCTGATTCAGGATTTACTCTGAAGTATTATATGTTTGAGACCTTTGGCCTAGAGCATTGAGAAATCAAATAACTCACCTAGTAGGCAGCCAGCCATTTGGTGTTGGAGGCAGGGCTTGAAACCGAGGTTTTCCTTCCTTGAGTCTGGCTCTCTAGTCACTTTCTGCCTCTCTCTAAAGGAAAGGGGATTAAACGAAGGAATATGAAACATGGCACCAGATCATGAGATTAAAAGAAAGCAGCCAATAAGATAAGACTATAGCAAAGTGCAATACAGTATTTAATAATGTTGAAGTATAGAACCAGGTTTTTTATAGAGCAAAATGAATGGATTCCATAGGGTTATGTCTTACTGAGAGAAGGTGAAAATGTATGTTTGTGATCAAATCAACGTATTCTAAAGGGAAGCTTTGGGAGCCAAGAAATCAATGTGAGCTGAAGCCAGAAGTAGAACCTCTGCTGCGTCCTTCATTTTTGAAGAGGACCAATGATATTACAGAGGTGATTAGATTTAAGTGAGGCAGAAATGTACAAAATCATCAGTCTCACTGTCTCTTCCAGAATGACTGAAGTCCAGTGGTAAAGACAAAAGGCAGGATGAGTGGTGATGGCCTGAAATACATGAAATGACCTTGTCCTTGTCAATATCTGATCAAACTCTAAGCACTCTGCAGCTCTGGCTTCAGCTGCCTTCATGGCCATTGCAACAAATCTTCTCTGACCATTCGAAGGGATGGAAGTCTTCACATATCTGGAGTAGACATCCTCCTAACTCACCAACAGGTTTGAGACCTGTCTGGTTACCCTCAACCTGGTTTAGCCTATCTGCCAAGATGATTTTGAGGGTGTGGATGCTGCTCAGAGCCACAGGTGAGAGCTGGGTGAGGGGTGGCCATCAAAGGTGCATGAGCAGCCCTGAGAAGAACTCAGCAAGCCTTCACACCAGAGGTGCTAGTCAAAAGAGTGAGAAACAGTAGTGATTTTATTATTAGAATATTCAACAAACCCACTTGGACAGAAGGAAAAAGGTGAGTATTTGGGACACAGTCCATAAACCTGACACAGAGGCACGATATAGAAATTTTGAGAAACTTTGATGATCCAGACATCTGTTAGAACCCTCTTTCTGGTACAAGCAAAGTAGTCAATAACTTCTTGCCTCACCTTGGAGATAGTTTTATCCTTCTAAAGGGAAAGGAATCAACAGGGGAAAATTCTATTCTGGATCTGATTCTTACTATCAGGAAAGAACTAGTTGCTGAGGTGGAAATGAAAGAAATGCTGGGCAGAAGGGACCACTCTATCCTAGAGTTTGTGATAAAGGAGAGGAAATCCTGTCACAGTCTGCCAGGCAAAGAGCATCTCTCTCACCTAACCCTTCCTCTCTGAGCACACAGTCACCACTTCAGTCCAGCCCTGATCACCTTTCACCTAGATTATTGTAACCGTCCTCTAACTGTTCTTCCTTCCTTGAGTTTCTCCTCCCTCCAGTCTTTCCCACACACAGCTGCCAAAAGGAGTTTCCTTAGGTGCTGATCTGACCATACCATTCCCCAACTCAGTAAAATCCAGTGGCCTGTTGTTGTCCTTAAACTCTTCTGTTTAATATTTAAAGCTCCATACCACCTGGTCCCAACCTATCTTTGCAGCCTCACCAGACATTCCTCTCCCTCTTGTCCTCTGAAATCCAGTCATATTGGCATCATCTCTGTTTCTCACACATAGCACGCTATCTGCCACCTCCATCTTTTATAGTGGCTGGCCCGCTGGTCTGGAATACTACTTCCCTCTGCCTTAGAGAATCCTTTGTTCCCCCTTCAAGACACAACTCAACCAATTATTTTTTATGTGAAGCCTTTCCTCATCCTTCAAGTTCTAGTGCCCTCCCTCCCTTCTATTTTTCCTTGTATTTATTCTGTGAATACTTATTGTATGTGCATGCTGTCTTCCTGTGGGTAACCCAAATGGGAATACGTTGAGTAGGGATTGTTTCATTCTTTCCCCGTATTTGTAGTCTTAGCACCTAACACAGTTCTTGGCACATAGTAGGTTCTCAACTCATCAGCTGGTTGGCTGATATACCCTAGATTTTGAGAATGTAGCTTTTCTAGGGGTTCAGAGAAAAGATAGGTAGAATCACATGGAACAAAATGCTACAGGAAAAGTCATCCCAGGAGGGATGGGAGATGCTCAAGAATGAAATGCTGAAGATATAAAGGAGAAAAATTACCAGCAGGAGGAGAAAATAGAATTTGAACCAAATGTAGATGTACAGGGATCTCACCAATCAACTTAAATCAAAAAAAGAAAGAGATGATGGAAACAGAATCAGGTAACAGGATGCCCATAAATAGTATGGTCTTGTAAAAATAATAACAAATATATTAAGATTTAGAGTGAGTTGATATTGGCAAAGGAAGCTAAGGACAACAAAAAAGACGTTTTAAAAATATTTTACCTTTTGCCCAATTTCATGTAAAATAATTTTTAAACTTTTTTTTAAGTTTTGAATTTCAAATTCTATGCCTCCCTCTCTTTTCCTTCCCCCTCCCTGAGATGGTAAGCAATCTGATACAGTTTATACATGTGCAATCATGTAAAACATTTCCATATTAGTCATTTTGTGCAAGGAGATTGAAACAAGAAAAAAAGAAAGAAGGAGAAGAAAGGAAGGAAAGAAGGGAGGAAGGAAGGAAGGAAGGAAGAAAGGAAGGAAGGAAAGAAGGAAGGAAGAAAAAAGCAAAACAAGGAAAAGGAAAGAGAAAACAACAAAAAAGAAAGACAGAAAGAAAGAAGATTCAGATATCAGTTCTTTCTCTGGAGGCAGATAGTATGCTTCATCCTTTGGGATTGTCTTGGATCATTTATTGCTGAGAAGAGCTAAGTCATTCAGAGTTCTTCACTGTACAATATTGTGTTCTCATGCTGCTCACTTCTCTTTGTATAAGTTCATATATGTCTTCCAGGTTTTTCTGAAATATTATATTATATATTAGCATTATATTATAGCATAATAATATTCCATTACAATCATATATCAGAGCTTGTTTAGCCATTTCCCAATTGGTAAGCATCCCCTCAATCTCCAGTTGTTAACTACCACAAAAAGAGTTGCTATAAATATTTTTGGATAAATTGGGCCTCCCTTCTCCACCCATTTAAAAAAAGTCTCTTTAGGATACAGACCTAGTCTCGGTATTACTGGTTGAAAGGGTATGCTCAGTTTTATAGCTCTCTCCAATGGCTGGATCAATTCACCATTCCGCCAGTGCCTTCATGTTCCAGTTTTCCCGCACCCCCTCCAACATTTGTTGTTTTCCTTTTTTGTCATATTAGTCCATCTAATAGGTATGACAGGGTACCTTAAAGTTGTTTTAATTTGTATTTCTCTAATCAATGGTGATTTAGAGCATTAACAAAAAGGGCCTTTAAAAAAAAAACTATGTTGGGGGGAAAAGAAAGGTCAAGGATAGGATAGGACTACTTTTTAGGGTAGATGGGTTTTGATAACTGACAACAGAGAGAAGGTAGTATTGCAATTTAAGGACACTGAAAAGGTGAAGAGTATCCAGAGGGCAGCTAGGTGATGTAGTGGATAGAGGGCCTGGCCTGGAGTCAGGAAGACTCATCTTCTTGAGTTCAAATCCAGTCTCAGACACCTATTATCTGTGTGACCCTGGACAAGTCACTTAACAATGTTTGCCTCAGTTTCCTCATCTGCAAAATCAGCTGGGGAAATAAATGGCAAGCCACTCCAATATCATTGCCAAGAAAACCTTGAATGGGGTCACAAAGAGTTGGACACGACTGAAATGACTGAACAGCAAAATAAAAGCAAGGATGGCAAAGGACCATAAATCCATGCCATATGAAAAGCAGTTGAAGGAACTAGGCATCTTTAACATGGAGAAGAAGTGACAAAACCTGGTTCTGGACTGCCTTCTCAGCCCCATCATTGGGACAGGATAGTTGTCATTAAACGTTTGAAGAACCTTTACAGGGAGGAGAGATCAAAAGCTCTTTGATCCCAGAGGTCAGACTAGGAGCAAGGAATGGAAATTAATAAGAAAAAAATTAAATAAAAAAAAGTAACTGGGTCTTTCCATCTTTCCCAGGCTGAGAGTGCACAAGTCCCATCTGACTAGTCTGGCTTCATTTCCAACTTTGGTTGCTTTTCCCTTTCCTTAGATAATCTAGTGGTCCCTTGCACCTAGGGCTTCACCAGATTGATGTAAAACTTAGTACAGACATTGGATTGACATTTACCCTTTGCAAGTGAGCTCAAGATCCACCAGCCTCAGCCTCCCCAGGATTACAAGGCATGGATCACTGCACCCATCAAAACCTATTTGTAAGTTAGAGATGTCCACAAAATGGAACAGTCTACCTAAGGAAGTTGTGGATTCCCCTTCTTTAGAGGTCTTCCAGCAGAGATTTGATAAACACTTATCAGGTATGTTGGATTAGTGGATTCTTTTATGTGTGGGCTGAATTAGATGGTTACCGAGGTCCCTTTCAAATTTTAGATTCTGGGACTTTGCCAATGTAAGCTCCTTCAGGTCAGAGAACATTTCATTTCTGCCTGTGTATCCTCAGTGCTCATCAAATAATAGGCACTCAATAAATTCTTGTTGTATGAATGTCCACCATTTGTCTCATCCACACAATCAAAGATATCTGAATAAATAAGGGTTCCAAATGATGGAGTTCCAGCTAATCATTCCCTTCTCTATCGATAGTTGAGAACTGTACACAGCTCAGGCACTTAGAGAGATAAAAGTGACTTTGCTACCCTTCTAGCTCTCAGAGGCAGAGTGCAAACCAGCCATTTCACACCTTCAGTGAAGAGATTGTAACCTCTAAGGGCAATATTCATGAGCACTAAACTCAGCACAGAGCCTAAAGGGGGAGGGAGGGAGAGAGCGAGGAGAAAAGAAATGAAAGTTTTCAATCACTCCTGTGGCTCAGATGTTCAGTCTGAAAGGAGACTTTGATTTATAGCTTGGCTCTTTTCCTGCCAGGCGTAAATGAGGAGAAGGAGAGGCTGGTTAAACTCATGAATTTCCAGAGCTTTATTTCCAGAGCTACTCTCTTTCTCTCATCATTGTACATAAGAGAAAAAGAGAAAACACACACACACACACACACACACACACACACACACGCACGCACGCACACAGAACCATTTTTACTCTCATGTCTACCCATCCTGTCCTGGGTCCATAATGTCCTGTTCCCCAGATTTTAGATAGAGAAAAATGGACGTTTCCAGGTTATGTCTTCTTGAGGGAAGGTGAATATATATGTGTGTTTGTGATGCAGTCATAGGATGTTGGAGCTGGAAGGGAATTGAGAGTTAATTCAGTCCAGCCTTCTTATTTTACAAATCAAGAAACTGAGACCCAGAGAGGGAACACAATGGATACCAAGCTAATGTGTGGCAGAGCTGGGACCCCAAGTGAAGTCTCTCAGCTTCTAGTCTAGTATCTTTTTCTTTTCACCAGGCTGTCTTTTATTGGGAAAAAAGCAAGAATCAGTCATGTCAAAACATTGTCAGATGATCACAGGGAAGAGGTGGTAAAGTTTCCCTCCTGCCTCCTGATCCCTTCCCATTCTGGAAAAACTTCCTACAATCCCTAAACTACTTGCTCAATTTTTCATATTTGGAGGATAGAGGGGGAAAAGCCCTATCCTGTTTCCATGCTGGGCTCGCTCTTTGTAGCCAGTAAATAGAACCCTGCATGTTTCATTTCCCACATGGTTATGGAAGAATATGAATTGTTTGCTTTTAATTAATTTTTTTCTTGGTAGGGGAAAACTGTAGTCTGTAGGTCATGAGGCAAGCTCATGAGGCTCCCACTGCTTTGTGAACAGAAGTCACCGATCAAAGTTCATCAGTGACATTGTAAAGGAGCAATCAGGAGACTATTAGTCTCTTTTTTAGACTGCCATTTTCTTCCAAGGTTCTCCCCTATTTTATTCCCAGCTCTCATTTCTCACCTCTTGGGCTCCCATCCCCCACTGTGCAGTTGTTACTATTAACTCAATTTCCCTACTATTCCTTTCACTTAAGTAATGGAGTTTGAAAACTCAACAAGGGTGAGCCCTAGGAAGTCAGCGGAATAAGAGTAAATGAAAGCTGTATTTCTTCCTTTTGTCCCCTAGTTGTACTGTCCTCTGGCATTCTCAAACTTGAAGCTAGTAGATACCAGGAATTAATCAGCTTCCGGTGGTTACTACTTTAGCAAGGCAATCAGAGTAGCTGATTATTCTGACCTAGTTCCTGGACATTGTCCCTGCTCCTTTTCAAAGACTGGAAAGAGACAGAAGGTTTGTGACGCGACCCCAGTTCTTTAGTAGCCAAATGGATGGATTATAGCCAACCCTGAGTGCCATACTTCTGAAAAAAGTCAGTGACTGGCACATAGTCCTACATCATGTTATTACAAGTTTCTATGGCTTAGAGTTTGGAGGACCTTAAAGGTCATCTAATTTATATCCTACTCAGATGCCAGTTATTAATAATAACCAATTGCAAATAATAGATTATGCATTATATAATTATATAATATATCATATTATATACATTATTATATAAATACATAATATACACAATATATATTATACACATCAATATATTATATAATATACTAATATACATTAGTATATATGGCAATATGTGGCAATATATTATATATGCATACATTATGATAATGATATATAATTATACGCACAACTATATTATATATTTATACAATATATTTAATATATTATAATCATTTTATATGTAATTATAGCTTGCATTTATTTAGCTCATTAAGGCTTGCAAAGTGCTTTAAAAACATCTTATTTTTATCCCTACAATCCTGGGTGGTAGGTGCTATTATCATGATTCCTACCTCAATGTTGATGCTGATGTCAGGGTCAAAGTATACTGTGTCTGATTTTGGCTGATTAGACCTTCCAAACTCAGAAGACTCTGCTACAGGTTGGACACAATAGTACATTTTACAGTTGAGAAAACTGAGGCAGTAGAGGTTAAGTGGCTAGGTCAATTGTTTTTCAATCACGCCAGACTCTTCATGACACCATTTGGGGTTTTCTTGGCAAAGATACTGGAATGGGTTGCTGTTGTCTTCTTCAGTGCATTTTACAGATGAGGAAACTGAGGCAAATAGAGTGAAGTGAGTTTCCTAAGATCATACAGCTAATAAGTGTTTGAGGCCAGATTTGAGCTCAGGAAGATGAGTCTTTCTAACTCCAAGGCCTGCACCCTATCCATTGCTCTCCCTGACTGCCTCTAGGCAGCTTAATGATAAGATCATAGTGTGCAGAGAAAGCTGTTAAGGATATATTTCAAACCTATATAACTATTTAAAATCCATTCCCCCTAAACAAAACTTTGGCCTCATCCCTCCTTCTTCTGTGGGTCCCTGAGCACTGCAGGGAGGTTGCTGTTGAACTGTGCCTACAGCTCTAATAATCAGTATAAACTAAGATTGGGGAGGCTAAATTTGATATGCTGAGAATAAATTAATCAGAGATATGTGCTGAGAGTCCACTATGTGTGTGGCACAGAGATAGGTCATTTTGGGTATACAAAGGTGGATGAGACCCAGTGCTCACTCTTTTGAAGCCTATAACCTGGTTGTGGAGATAAGATAACCCTTCCAACTAAGGAGGGGTACTTTACAACCTCCTCTCCACAATCATCTGACAGTGTTTTGACGTGGTTGGCCCTTGCTCCTTTCCTAAGGAAGGATGACTTAATGAAAATAGCACAACTTTAGGCTAGAAGTCACATGACTGACATCACTTTAAAGTAAAGGTCAGAGTCAGGATCCAGATCCCTCCTTTCTCAAAAACTCTACATCTTTCTACTCTACCACATGGCTTCTCTTCTTTCTCCAGGAGATTCTGGCTCTCTCAGCACCCAGGGTGATCTGAGATTCATGCAGGGAGACCTTCAAGACCACCCCTGACTCTCTGGAGCTTTTCTAGGGAGTTTTGGATTAGTCACCTGTGTATTATCAACTTTCTATCTTATCTATGGCATGTTTTGCAGTGGTACCCCCGGCTATTTCCAGAGTTAATCTGGGAAATATAGCCTAAGCAAAACTTTTAAGAATGTCAGTGCCTACAAGATTAATTTGAAATGAATTCTAGGGCCATGTATAGATTTTTTAAAAAATCATCTGTGGAAGAATATGCAGAAGAGGATAGAAGGCTGTTCAGGAGACACTGACAAGCAGGACAGCTTTGAAACTAACCTCTTGAGCTTAAAAAAAAAGTAACCTATTCATATTAGAGATTCATAGTTTCATTTACAATCCTCTTTTCCCGTTCCTGTGCACATAGAAATGTTCATATTTGTAAAGTTCAGAATAGCAAAAATATTAAAATTAAGAAACAACTCACTTGTTGTTTCCTGATCTCAGCATTTCATCTCCTTTGTCCATGGCTTTGCCTGTGCTGCTGTCTCTTCTCAATCCTAGATCAGAATAGAAGCCCTCCTCACTCCCACCTTGGCTCCTTTGCTGCCCCTTTTGGGGAGTCTTTCTTGAAGATTCTCCCCCTTTGTTGGAATAATTTCATTTGATCCTTAGACAAAAAAGGCACATTCAGAGTAACAGCAGTTAAACTAGTATTTGTAGGTAGTTAAAAAAACAACTATGTAGTTCTGCTGCATTTTCTACTGTGGATCTACAAAGGGGTTTATAGAATTGAAGGCCTTTATGTTTTTACCTAGGACATGTTATCTTCATTAAAATTTAACCTCCTTGAGAGGGGGAACTATTATTTTTTTTGCCTCTCCATTGAATGATACAGTGCCCAGCACCCAGCTTAATAAATGCTTATTGATTGATGGATGTGTCACCAAAAGGGTCACCTAGTTGCCAGCCATCTAGGTAATTCTCTCTCTTATCAGTAATTAGTCAATCTGGTCCTTGGGCAGAAGATAGTCTGTAATCAGAACCATTTTGAAAGATTTCCCAGGGTGGTGGACCTTCCAGAGAATGACCTCCAAGAAAGCGAGGTCATTTCGGTGGCATGATGAGGCATCAGAGCTGGACTTTGGTGCTCTACTCCATAACTGCAGATCATTGGTTCTGCAGAAATTAGAAACTCTCAGGTGATCTGCCTAGCTGAGTTACAGTTTGTGGTCTTATTCACTAGGCTAACATTTTCTGCTACCCAAAGGGTTGATGTCTGCTATTGGGTAACAGGGTTTCTTACTCTGTCCCCAGCTTAGTGATAAAACATGGAACTTTGTCATGGACTGTCTTCCCTTTTGCCCCTCTCCAATCTATCTTCCAAAAAATATTAAAGCACAAACTTGGCCAAGATACCATCCTGTTTAAGAAATTTCAGTGGGTCCCTATGGCTTCTAGGATAAACTTAAAATTCTTAGCTTGACATTTAAAGTCTTTTTATACTATAGTTCCAAACAATTGTTCAGGATTTTTTTCATATTATTCCCTTTAATTTTCTCTGTATTCCATCCAAACTTTCTTCCTGTTTCCTGAACTCAGCATTCTATCTTCCACATCTATGGCTCTTTATCTGCTATCCCCCATCACTTTCAGCCTTAAAAAGCTTACTTTGTGATTCAGATCCTTTGCCACTGTCTATGAGAAGCCTTTCCTTATTCCCCCTCGTTTTAAGTGTTCTTGCCCTCTTTGAATTGCTGTGTATATAGTTATTTAAGCACATGTTGTCTCTGCAGCAGGATGTAAGCTTCTTGAGGGCAGGGATCAATTTCATTTTTGTCTTTGTATTTACAGCATCTGGCACTATGCCTTACTTGTAGGAAGAGTTTAATAAATGATGGTTGGATTGGATGAAAAGTATGGCCATGGGCATTTGCTTAATCTGCATGTGACTCAGAAAATCCACATTTGTAAAATGAATAGATTTCATTTGAAATAGACTTTCCACACTGGGAATTTGAAAGAGAATTTTGGGTTTTAATTTTAAAACAAGTACAAGAATAAGAACCACAAAACTTCACTGAGGTGTTGCGAGTTGAACAGAGCTCCACAGAGGCTTCTGGTTTTCATCTTTGCTCTTGTCATTGATATGTCCATGTGGGACTTAGCCAAAGGTCACTCTTGAGCCTGTGACTCTGAAGTGGGAATGATAGTGCATGTCCCCTTCCAACCTATGTCACAGGAACCCTGGGAGGAGGAGCTGAACAAAATACTTCTGTCACCTCATTGAAAGCGAGCAGAGAGATGCTGAACCACAGGATGGAGAGGGGCAGATAAATGATGCAGTGGATAGAGTCCCCGGCCTGGAGTCAGGAAGATGTGGTTTCATACCTACTAGCTGTGTGACACTGGGCAAGTCACTTAACCCATTTGCTTCACTTTCCTCACCTATAAAATGGAAATAATAGCACCTACCTCCCAGGGTTATTGTGAAGATCACATGAGATAATAATTGTAATGTGCTTAGCACAGTGCTTGGCATATAGGGCTACATAAATGTTCCCTATTATTACTAATATTAGAAAGGGGGTTCCAAAGGTATTAGTACAGTTTAAAGTTTTAGTATCTTAAAACTACGCTAAGACTTTTGGGACCCTCCACATATGTATGGATATATGTATACATACGTGTACATATATACTCACATACATATAGATACACATATGTATATGTGTATATGTATAAATATATGAAAAGACATGTGTATTATATTGGTGTACTTGTATGTGTTTCTTTAGGTGGTGCAGTGGGTGGAGTGTCTGGCCTGAGGTTAGGAAGATCTGAGTTCAAATGTGGCCTCAGTCTTAGCTGTGTGACCCTGGGGAACTCACTTACCCCTGTTTGCCTCACTTTCCTCCTCAGTAAAATGAGTTGGAGAAGGAAATGACAAACCACTCCAGTATCTTTGCCAAGAAAACCCCAAATGGGGTCACGAAGAGTTAGACATGCCTGAAACAACTGAACAATAACATGTTTGTATCTATATAGTAAACACCTGGTCTTCTCAAACAAAAACGCAAAATATGGCTGATGCTGGGAGGCAGAGGGAAGGTGGAGGCTTTAGCTAAAAGAAATTGTTGAATGAAATGTTTTTGAATTGAGATAAATTGAAACTGCCTTAGAGGGCATTGTCCTATCTATTAAAGGAAATCTCTATTCGTAATGACTGAGTGTAGTTTGAGAGGCAGTGAGGTACAGTGGATAGAAGTTGGCATTGAGAAAACCTGACTTTTTTTTTTTTGACATATTAGCTGTATGATCATTGACAAGCCATGTCACTTCTCAGTTACAAGACATCTCTTTAAAACATTAAGTTTTAAATGGTAGTTGCTGATCAATGGTGAAAGAAATTTCCACCCTAGAATTCTCCCACTTCATTTTCAAATGGATCAAGTCTTTCCCAGCTCTTCGTAATTCTTGGTCTTTCTCTCTGTTAATTATATTTATCCCATTTCCCCCACCACTCCCCCACTGTCCCATTCTATATATAGAAGCAAATCTGGGGAGAGAAGTGGGTAATGAAACCACAGTGTAGACAACTCAGAGAGCCCATAGGGTTGTTCAGAGGACAGAGAAAAGGAAGATTTTTAATAGCAGAAAAAAAAAGAGGTGAGGCATGGAGTCAGTGCCAAAGGTTAGGAAAGGTCATCCTGGGCCTTCCTTCTCCTGCTGTGTTTATTTTGGGCCAGATTGCCTTGATAGAGGTATCTCTTTCCCACACCCCACGGAGCCCCTCCCAAGACGGAAACCAGACCCTGAGAGGACAGCACAGTGGGGAGGACAGTTTGTAAATTAAAACAAGGCTAAAAGATTATGGGAATCTCCTTTCTGCTAGGTGCTATCTCTCTCTTTACTACTCCATTAATGACTTAACTGTCCTCAAGGCAAAGTCCATGAGGCAGAATTTCCAACTTCAGTCAGCTGAAAAAAGTGGGGATTGGAGGTCGGTGCTATCTATGTGGGAGTGGGTGGGTGGAACTCAAGCAGGGGCTTTGTAAATGAAAAAGGACCATGCTATGAGATCCAACTAAAATTCCATCTTTTTTCCAACCCCTCTTCCTTCTTGTGCCTTCTCTTTGTGAATTATTTCCCATTTATCCCATAGATAGCTTGCTTTGTATAATTTGTTTGCATATCATCTCTCCTATTAGAGTGTAAGTTCTTTTGAAGGTAGTGAGTATCTTTTGCCTCTTTTTCTATCCCCAGTGTTTAGCACAACGCCTGAAACATAGTAGGTACTAAATAAATCCTAACTGATTAATTGTTCCAATGGCCATGAAGGCAGCTGAAGCAGGTTCTGTGGAGTGCTTAGAGCTTGGTCAGGCATTGAAGACACCCAGGTCATCCACTGCATCCTGAGCCATGTCCAGTTGTCTTGTCCCTAGACTTTGATGAGTCAAGAGAAGAGAGTGAGGCTAATGTCTTTGTACAATTCTGCACTGCTTAAATCCAATTCACACTCAAGTCAAGACATCACCCATAATGTCACTGGTCCTCTTTAAAAACCAAAGATAAACAACAAAGTTGATTGATTGATAAATGGGAAAGGTACAGAAGGGATAAACCATAACAAATGAGCAATGGTAGGGGAGGCAACAGGCAAAGGGCTCCTACAGAAGGAGATACTTGATCTGATTCTTGAAGTAAGCCAAAGAGTCTGTGAGTCTGGAGAATCCTCCAGCATTTACATATTGCGGAACATTTGGAGCATCTCTAGGATCTCCTAGAAGGAGGATGTGGTCATGGCACACACATCATCAGTTTGAGGGCTAAAAGAGAACTTAGTGAGCAAGGCTTCAAAATTGAGGAACCCAAATCCCAAAGATGGAAAAAACAAAACAACACCATTGCCTCAGGTGGTGTCCCACGTTTGGGGCAGAGATTGGACTGAAATGCAAGTCTTTAACCTCTAACCACCCAGGCTTCTTCAATTCCATGTGCTGCCCCACCACCACCCTTGGGACTGGGGGTTCAGAACATGAGACAAAAGAAAGGGAGCACAACCTCAAAGCAGAACTCCATCCTATGCATTCCTCTCAGGGGCCACTAATGTTAGCTGGGAAGTAAAAATAAACCAGGAGGCAAATCATCTACCATATGATCCTGGAACCTGAACTTCCGCCTAATAAGACCACAGGATTTTAGATTTAAAGTTAGAGGGGACCTCCTCATTTAAGAGATGAGGAAACTGACTCATCAAGACTGGCGTTAAATATTTAACAATCAGCATTCTAGGGGAAAAAATGTATATGTGGTACTCTTTTAAGCTGAACCTACATTATTGACATTTTCTCCATCTTTCTTAAATCTAGACAATCAAAAAACCAATAAATCAAAGTTTGATTTTTAGTGTTTCCCATTGTCTAAGATATAAATGCTCATACTGAAAATTTAACAATCAACTTTCCCAATCTGGTACAAGCTGGCTTCAGCATACCCCTTCAAATAATTATGCACAGATGAGATATAGACAAAATAAATTGGAAATAGTCATCAGAGGGAAGGTACTAGTATTCAGAAGGAATGGGAAAGGCTTCTTGTAGAATGTATCATTTTAACTGAGACTTGGAGAAAGCCAGAGAAGTTAGGAGATTCAGGTGTGGAGGGAGAGCATTTCAGATGAAGGGGACAGCTGGGAGGAATGCCCAGAGTCAGGAGCTAGAGTGTCTTGTTCAAGTAACAGCAAAGAACCCAATATCACTGGATCACAGAGTAAGTGGAAGGAAGTAAGATCTAAGAAGACTGGAAAGATAGGAGGAGGTCTGTTTATGAAGGTCTTTGACTACCAGATAAGACAGAGAGTATTAGTTAATAGCTAACATTTCTAGAACACTTAGAACCCTCACAACAACCCTGGGAGGTCGTTAATATTATTATCCCCATTTTACTGATGAGGAAACTGAGGCAAACGGTGAGTAAGTGACTTGCCTAGGGTCACACTCATATCTGAGGCCAGATTTGAACTTGGATCTTTCTGACTCAAAGTTCCCCACTCCGTACCCTGTACCACCCAGCTGCTGAAAGGAAATCAGGAAAATTTGGGTTAGACTCTTACCTTAGATATTAATTAGCTGGGTAAACCTAGGTTAGTCACTTAGGCTTCCTAGGCTTGTTTCTTCATCTGTAGGATGGTGATAATACCAACACTTCCCTCACAGTGTTATTATAAGGCTCAAATGAGGTGATGTACATCAAGTGCTTTCCAACTTGAATGGAATGTGGGCTAACTCCTCTTATGAGCCTGGCAGAAACTCTGTAAGGCAGGTACTAGTTCTTGGTTTATTGTTATTCCTATTTTTTCTATTGTGGTTCAGTCATATCTGACTCTTGGTGACCCATTTGGGGTTTTCTTGGCAAAGATACTGGAGTGGTTTGCCATTTCCTTCTTCATTTTACAGATGAGGAAACTGAGGCAAACAGGGTGAAGTGACTTGCCTAGGGTCACACAGACAGTAAGTATCTGAGGTCAGATTTGAACTCAGGTCTTCCTGACTCCAGCTCTATCCACAGTGCCACCTGGCCACTTCTTTTCTATTTTACAGATGAACTGAGGCTCAGGAAGGTAACCTGGTTCTTAATGAACCAGGCAGCTAGAGTCAAAGATAAAACTAGATCCTTAGTCTCTGCAGATTCAAAATCCTCTACTCTTTATGAGCACCATGGCCCCTCTCCTCTGTTCTATTGATAAACTACTTTCTAGCTAAAATTTATGGGTAGGGGGACCTTAGAAAGAAGAGGCCTAACTCCAGAGCAGGAACTGCCCCTTTCATTTTCTCGATTGGCAGCATTCTTGTACCAAAGGCCTCTATGTTTATACACAGCCTTTGGGCACACACATTGCAGGGGAAAAGAAGGAAGTGAGAAAACTTAGTAAGGTTCCTCCTTTCTCTTTCTCCAGCCCCCATAGAAACAACTTGTGAAAACATCTGGGGAAGCCCGTACTCCCCAGATGTTCTCTTTAACAGAGCACTTAACTTGTTTATATTTTGCCCGGCACTGGAATCATGACAGATTATTTTTGTTGCAAGGTCTCAACAACATTTCGTAGGTGGTCTCGTAGAGGAAAGCAAATGTTTAAAGCTTCTCTCCTTCTCGACCCTGATTGTTTATGTAGGGAGAGTTGGTACCAGTTGCTTCTGATGCGGACTAAATGCCCTAGGCTGGAGCTTAAAGAACGATCATCACGGCTATAATGTGCTCTTTTTACATGGTACGTTCACATGTGACATACAGCATACTTATAGAATGTGCCTGCAAATTTTCTGAATGGAGCATATGGGAAATTTAATATACTCGTATGGCATGAGATATGTATTATGTATATATGGGAAAGTATAAATTATAGATTCATATCTATGGATGACAATTATACATTGACCACTTAACATAAGGTCATATTTACAATGATATGATTGAATAGTTAAGTCATGATAAAGTTAACAAAGCAATTACTAAAACAAAAGAAATCAAACATCCAAGTTATATTAATAGTTGATATGTATACAGCCATTAAAGTTTGCAAAGCATTTACATGAAAGACAGTGTGGTGTAGTAACTATAGGGTCAGCCTCAGAGTGGAGAAGAGTCAAGTTCAAGACATACCTTTGACACGCAATGTCCTAACTATGGACCATGAACAAGCTAACCAACCTCTTCTTGCACCAGACCTGTCTCTGAGACCGTGTTACCTAGAGATTTCTGATTAGCCTCTCTGGGAAGTTCTGTGTTCCAGGGAAATCACAGAGCTGGTTGATGATGTCATTTGAATCTTACAACTTTGTGAGCTATTATTATTTCCATTTCTAACAAAGGTATTATTATACCCACTAGAGAGGAGAAAATAGATTCAAAAAAGTTGTGACCTGCCATGGTTACACACAAAGTGTCATTAGCAGTATTGTTGAATGAAGCTAAGTCTTCCTGACTTTGATGATGTCCATTTACTCACCATTCCAGGCTATCCCAGAATATACTCACTTCTTTATTATAGATACTTGAAGAAGAATGTTCTGTACTTTTATGTAGTATGTAATATATATTTCAATTCAATTCAAACCTCCAAACAGCTTTTGCCATCCAAGTCCCAGAGGGTACAAACATGTAGATATGACCCAGATCCCGCTCTCTGATTTCTTGAAACCTAATAGGAAGGAAATGACATGTTTCTAAATAACCAAAATGCAGGGGTAAGTATGAAAACTGTGAAGCAGAGGTCTAGACAAAGTAATCTAAAAGGAATATGAGGAGGGTATGTGGCTGGGTATGTTGTCGATGGGGGCAGGGCAGGGTATCAGTGAAGGGAGGCTACATGCACACAGTGGTATCTGACTTGGTCCTGGGGAGAGGAGATAGGATGTGCGGATCCCTTTTAGTCAAGGCATGAAGTCAAGAGATCAAGATAAGAGCAAAAGAATGGTAGGATATTAATGGTTCCCATCTGAACACAATACTCTAAATGTGGTCTGAACAAGGTAAAATACAGATGAATCATCATTTCCTTATTCCTGGATGTTACATTTCTCACAAAGCAGTCTAATATTAGACTAGATTTCTTGGCCATGCTGTCAGTCTCTACCATTCCCCTCCTCCTTCCCAAGATTGAGAAGGCAGCAACATGGTAAAGTAGGAAGACCCAAGTTCGGAAGACCCAAGTTCACACCCTGTGCCTGGTGCTTGCTACCTGTGCGACCCTCAGCAAATCACTTTAACTCTTTCTGGGTCTAGGTTTTTAGCCTTTCAAGAGCTTTTGTGAAACCTGGTTGTCATCCTTTGTGTTAGCTCTTCCTCCTAGCTTGGTATCATCCGCAACTTTGTTCATCCTTATTTCATGGTGTCAGGGAGATATGAAATTGAAAACTTTCTCAGACACTTATTAGCTGTGTGACCAGTTTGTTTCATCTTTCTTAAATGGTCTCATTTTCAGTCTTAATTGAGGCAACTAGAGGGTGCAGTGGATGGAGTTCTGGACTAGAATCCAGAAGAACTGTGTTCAAATTGGCCTCAGATTCTTAGTCTGACCCTGGGCAAGTCAGTTATTTCCTGTTTGCATCCGTTTTCTCGATTATAAAATGGGGATAATAGCACCTACCTCCCAGGCTTGTTTTGACAATGAAATGAGATACTATTTGTAAATGTGCTTAGCACTGCTTTCACCACAGAGTAGACACTATGTAAACGTTTATTCTCTTCCTTTTCCTCATCTATAAAATGGGTATAATAATCGCACTTACCTCACAGAGTTGTTATGAGAATCAAATGACATATATATATTCAAACCTCCAGATAGCTTTTGCCATCCAAGTCCCAGAGGGTGCAAACATGTAGATATGACCCAGAGCCCACTCTCTGATTTCTTGAAACCCAATATGAAGGAAATGACACACACGTGTGTGTATATATATACACACACATATGCGTATATATATACATATATACACACATATATATACATACATATACACATACACATGTGTGTATATATACATATACACATACACATGTGTATATACATATATACACACATATACATATGTGTATATATACATATATACACATACATATGTGTGTATATATACATATATACACACATATGTATATATACATATGTGTGTATATGTATATCTATATATATACACACACACACATTTGTTGTTTAGTTGTATGTGATTTCTCCAAGACCTCATTTAGGGTTTTCTTGGCAAAGATACTAAAGAGGTTTGTCATTTCCTTCTCCAGCTCATTTTTTACAGATGAGTTGAGATTAACAGGGTAATGTGACTTACCCAGGATCACACAAATAGTAAATATCTAAAACTGGACTTGAATTCATGAAGATTAGTCTTCCTCATTCTAAGCCCAGTGCTCTATCCACCGCAGCACCCAACTGCAGTATTTATGTTAAGAGCAGAGAATGAAATAAGGAAAGATAGCTTCTGGATTCTCCAAAGAATCCAGAAGAAAGTTATGCTATATCTAAGGAGACCTTTATGAGGGAGAGAGAAAAAGAGCTTAACGAAAAGGACTTCAGTTGTGAGCTGCCCCTTCACCATATCTTAACCTCTAAGCTTGAAATTTCTTATTCCTGGATTCCTAATGTACTTGTGGAGGAATGTGCACCTAGATTTTTGGGGGAAGGGTGGAATGGGGAGGATTGTAACAAGTGTCCTAATCATAGCCACCTTAGTAAATATCTATTCTGCAAGCTAATTAGATTTGGTTAGCTAATTGATATCAATTGATAAGGAAGAAAGTATACAGTGGGGGCTTTTGAGCTATAGTAACAGAGAATCTCCCCACCCCCAACCTTTCAGGGTGCTCTAGAACTCTTAGGGGACAAGTAGCCAGCTCTGTGCTCGGGACCCAATCTACCAGTGCTAATGAAGTTTTGAGATAATGGCTCCAGAGCATATAGATGGGCTATTTATAGATATAATTATGATGATGACTAATATTTATATTGTCCTGAAAGGTTAGCAAAGAACTTCATAACATTATCTTATTTGATCCTTCTAACTCTTTTGGAAGTAGGTACTACAGGGAGGTATTACCTCCATTTTCACAGATGGGGAAACTGAGGCTCGGGAAGGTGTCACTTTCCCAAGGTAATTTGTCTGGTAACATCAGAGGCAGGAATGAACTTGGGTCTCACCTGATCCCAAGTTAAGCACTCTCTTCACTGCACCAGGCTGGTTTCTCTAATTAAGATCTACCACTAATAGAGATCTGTCAGCATTCATAACTGTCCAGGCCATATTGATGCTTTTTTGTCAGGTTCTAGGACCTTCAGCAGTGGTGGGCATTTACAGGCCCTCATGCATTAGATATCTTTTTGTATTTTAGAGATTTCCCAGGTGTTCAGTCAAGCTCCTAGATGTTTTCCCTTAGCTACAGGGTGGTTTTTTCCATTACGATCATCCTCCAGTGCCTTCTCATGCAACAGAGACAATCTTGGGCTTTCAGAGGCTATGGAGGTGGAGCTTGTGTATAGATTACTTAGTCCAAAAATTCTTTATACAGAACCAATTCAGGGAATTAAAGCAAGGACAATATAATTCCGAGAGAATAGTGAGGGGAAAGATAAGAGTATGGCCCCAGAGGGCTCAGGGGAACAGTGCTTTACTTCAGCCTGGGGCTCTGAATATTTTCCCTCTTAGTTTTGAATTTGTAGCTGGTTCGCCACTAATACTATGAGAAATGGAGAACTTGGCTGGGGTGGGGTGGGGAGCGGGAAGGGAAGAGTACAGATACACTGTGCTTGTGTTCCTTGGGTTGTCTCTGTGGGCCACCCTTTTTTTTGTTTCACAACCAAGACATAGGTCACACTGAAAAGGGGAGTGGGGATAGTTAAGCAATGATGACCTGTGTCCTCAACTGGGTCCAGTACCTGAGCATCTGACTATATCAGTGGGTCCCTCTCTGGGAGATTTAGACTCCACTATGGGCACCAGGATTTAACAGGCAAAACCTAGGGTTTAAAATTTCCCATGTTCATTTACCATAAGGTTTATTTAAATTTTGTCGGTTGTCTTTAAAATGCAATGCATTTCGTAATTTGTAGCAGTCTTAAGAGCCACAATTGTACTTCATTGTGTATATGTGTGTGGCAGGGAGAAGGGGGAGATTGAGGCATACGGGAAGGGATGAGATTTAAGAGGTAAATTCCTGGAAATGTTTCATAAATGTTCTATTGTTATAACTCATCATTCCCTTGAGATTGCTATGAGAACCAAATGAGATAATGGATATAAAAGCACTTTGAAAAATTAAATGTACTATATAAATGTGAAGCATAGTCATCATGAAATCATTGTTATTAATTATGGAATTGACCAAATGAGTACTCAAAGTTATGGAAGTCATTCCAGTATGAGAATAAAAGGAGAATAGTTGATTTTTTTGGATCTATATTCATCAACATATTATATTTAAGTTGACAAACATGTATTAAGTATTTACTATGTGTCAGGAACTGTTCTAGTTACATATTTGGAAATAACATGATCCCTGGCCTGAAAAAGCTTACCATTTAATATGGAGAATAAAACATGCATGAAAAGTATGTTCCTGTGTAGGATATGTGTGTTCATCCTTCGTTGCCAAAGAAGACCATGCCATCAGAGAAATAATGACATGACTTGCACTTGACTTTTGAGTGAGGGCTGTGCAGGTCACCAGCCTCACTTCTCCTCCAGAGCCATCTGAATCCAGTGACCAGATATTCATTAGGATGACTGGAGATGACCCAGGAGGAGGCAATTGGGGTTAAGTGACTTGCCCAAGCTCACATAGCTAGTGAGTGTCAAGTGTCTGAGGTGAGATTTGTACTGAGGTCCTCCTGTCTCCTGCACTGGTGCTCTATCCACTGTACAACCCAGCTGCCCTTCCTGTGTAGGATGGGATAAAAACAAAAGTCCCAATGTGATGTGAAATGTGAAGAGGTAAGCTTGAAAGGAAGTGTAGGTTTAGGAGTAGAGTTGTTGACCCTATGAGATATCAGTGAGATGTCCAGAAAGAGATGTTTAAGTTTAAGCAGTCAGAAATATGAGACTGGATCTTTGGAGATTATGATGAGAGAGAGAGAGAGAGAGAGAGAGAGAGAGAGAGAGAGAGAGAGAGAGAGAGAGAGAGAGAGAGAGAGAGAGAGAGAGAGAGCGCTTTGTAAGTCAGCTACACAGAAGTGATAATTTAACCCTTGGGAATGAATGAAAAAATGTAGAAACAAAAAAGAAAAGAGTCAAGGGCAGAATGCTGAGAGATGCCTACACTCCTATATGGCAAAAAAGTAAAATGATCTACAACGGAAACTACACAGCAATCATCTTACTCAACTCTGATTGGTTTGTTGTTATCCTCCCCACAAGATGCTTGTCTCCTTTCTGACTTCATCCTTTCCTATCTTTTCCTATGTATATACTTGTTGTTCCCTCCTCCTGCCCCCTCCCCATTAGAACATGAACTTCTTGTAAGTAAGAATTGTTTTATTCTTAGTCTTGGTCAGACAGGTGGGAGGAGAGCCAGATAAGGGCAATTTTGTGAAATCAAAGGAGGAGGATGCTTTAATAAGGGAGTGGTGAACAAACCATATGATTCAGGATGTCATATCGGATAAGAACTTGTGTGTATGTATGTGTGTGTATGTGTGTGTGTGTGTTTGTCCTTCATTCTGAAGAGGATCATGACATCAAGATGATGACATGACTTGCAGTTGACTTTGATTTGAGGGAGGGAGGGCTGTGCAAGGTCACCAGCCTCACTTTCTCCTCCTGAGCCATCTGGGACCAGTGGCCTGATATTCATGAAGATGACTGGAGATGGCCCAGGATGTAATGGGAGACCCTGGCCCTTTCAGGCTAAGGTCCTATAGCATTCTCACTTTGAGTGAGATACACCCATTCAATGAATAGGTTTCTTTAAGTTACTCATGGGATGACCCCTTTATTAAAAAAAAAAAGTCAAACTGGGAGGGGAAGACCCTTAGGATTCCTGGATAAAAGAGAAACAATTACTATTTACAGTTTCAGTAGAGCTGTAAGGATGGATATCTGTTTTGCGGGGATGGGAGAGTGAGTAGATAGTGAGGAAGTTGAGTTGGCAAGTATAAACTACTCTTTCTAAAGAAAATTTCAAAATTCAGAATTTTGTGGATGGTTTTAGGGGATGGTAACGTCTAAAGAGGGGAATGACGGGAAGGGGAAAGAAATAACCATGACCTAAGTGGGATGGCTGGGTCAAAGGAATTTTTCAAGATAGGAAAGACTTAGGTATGTTTGTGGGTGGAGGGATAGAAGCCAATGAAGTGAAGATTGCTAAGAAGTGTGGTTGATAAAAAAATAACATCAAAGAGGAGAGAGAAAGAGATGGAGATCAATCCTAAATCATTTACTAAGCTCCTACTATGTGCCAGGCATTATGCCAGGTGCCAGGGATATAAATCCAAAGATGAAAGCAATTCTTACTCACAAGAAGCTTATGTTCTAATGGGATAGACAACAAATATACACATAGGAAAAGAGGAAAGGATGAAGTCAGAGAGGAGACAGAAAGGCATGCTGTGGGGAGGATAACAAAGAACCAATCAGAGTTGAGTAATACAATTGCTATGCAGCAGTTAGGGCCCAGCTAAAGTCAGATAGCACATATTTTTGGTGGACATGGTATAATTTTGTGATTTTCTCCAGAAGATCAGAAATGGGAAAAAAAGGTGGAGGATGATGGGAATTCCTTACGTCTCCCACAGCTGGAGATCAGCAGAGTAGGAATGGTAGAAAGACAAGGGAGTAAAGGTTTCAAGGAGAGAGGATGGTGAACTATTGAAATGACTTTAGGGTCAAGACTATGAAGGGAAGGAAGTAAAGCCAAAATGGGAGAATGATAGAAAATAGCTTTAGGAAGAACGAGGCGGAGAAAAAGGAGGAAGGTAGAATATTTATAGGTATAACAGTTCCAGGGGATATGTTTAAGGTATAACCATTCTTATGGATGGCTGATGTAGAATGGGGACCCAAGTTGAAAGAGTTGACATTGAACTGAAGGTTCAAGTCACTTGAAAGGTCACCAATACAAATACTGACTCACCAGGGATAAAAGCAGAGGTCCATTGTTCATGGAAATATTTTGTGCACACATGGTCTGTATGGCCCAGCACTTGGAGGCCAGTGGTAAAGGACAGAGAGAAGGGAATGTCTTTGCCCTTTTAGGGGAGTCTCTTTGACAAGAAATGTTCTTGCCAAAACAGGATTTAATCCCCTCCCCCAAGCTCAAATTCTTTTCTCATAGTGTTTTGAGTTGTCTCAGTGCTAACTGCATTCAGAATAGTAGTGACTTCTAGAGATGGTAACTTGGAGCTTTTGTAGGCAATGAACTGCAAACAGGAAATTACATGCATTTTCCCTTGGTTTGAATAAAAAAAGTAATTCAAGGTAATTGTTATATATAGTTTTTGGTGGAGATGAGGAGGAGATGGAGTATCTTGTATGAAGAAAAGCAAGGTGACCAGGGATATAAGGTCTAAGAAGACTGGAAAAGTAGGGGGAGGTGCAAAAAGTTATAAAGGGCTTTGAATGCCAAATAGAGGGTTTTATCTTTGATCCTGGAAGTGATAAGCAGCCACTGGAGTTTATGAAGTTGAAAAGTGACATTTTCAGACCCATGTTTTAGAAAGATCACTTTGACAACTGAGATGAGGATGGACTAGAGTAGGGAGAGATGTGCCAGGCAGGACAAAGAGGAGGAAAGTCTGCAACTGGGTAGTATATACCTATAGTATAGGAGAGAAGGGAGGTATCTAAGAAATGTTAGAAAGGTAAAAGTGATAGACCTGGGGAAAAGATCAGATACAGGGGATAAGAGAGCGAGTGAGGACTTGAGTATTTCACCTCAGTTGAGAACCTGGGTGCCCAAGAAAATGATGGTATTCTCAACAGTAAGAATGTTAAGAAAAGGAGAAGGTTTTGGAGCGAAAAGATAATGAGGTCAGTTTTGGACATGTTGAGTTTAAGATGTGTTGGGGATATCCATTTCAAGATGCCCAATAGTCAATGAGGCTGGAGGCCAGCAGAAACATTAAATCTGTGTAAAAAGATCTGAGGCTCTTTAGCATAGAAATGATCATTGAATCCAGGAGGAAATTGTATCATTCGATTTATACCTTTGTTGTTGAGTCATTTCGTTGTGTCCTACTCTTTGTGACTCCCATTTTGAAGTTTTTTTTGGCAAAGATACTGGAGTAGTTTACCATTTCCTTCTCTAGTTCATTTTTCCTTTTTTTAATTTTTTTTACACATTTTTACAAATGAGGTTAAGTGACTTGCCCAGGTCACACAACTGGTAAGTGTATAAGGCTGAATTAGAACTCATGACGACAAGTCTTCCTGATTCCAAGCCCAGTGCTCTATCTTCTGTGCTACCTAGCTGCCTCCCCACACAAGAACAAATATGTAAAATTAATTTATTCCACATATATATTGCATACCTATTATATATTAGTTACTGTAGGAGATATAAAGAAAAATTAGGCAAGGTCTATGACCTCAGGACAATTGTAACCTACTACAAAATCTAAAAACATGAAAAATTCGTAATAATTCAATGCAGTTAAGTGAAGTTTCATGAGAGATACAGAGAACTGTGGGAATTCAAAAGAGGGAGAGATTATTTTTGTCTGGAGGATCAGGGAATCGAATGGTATAAAACAAATATTTATCAAACACCTACTTGTACAGAGCACTGTGCTAGGTATTGAGGGGAATCTACAAAGTTTAGATGAAATAAGACTTTGCTTTCAAGGAGCTGCTCCCAGTCTTGTACAGGGATAAGACATCAAGTGGATCTTTAATGCATAAAATTACGAGTGCTTCAAAGTCACAAAATAAAATGCTGTATGATTGAGTGAAGTGGATTACCAACCAGAGTGATCAGAAAAGACTTTATGAAGAAGGTGATGTGAGTTAAGAGTTAAAGGATGAGTAAGAATTCAACAGGTAAAGTTAAAAACAACTTCTAAAACCCATATCTTTGCTTGTAGGTAGTCTACACATAAATCCTTCAGAACAGCAACTCCATCTTAATATTAAGAATATCCAGGAATGTAATTCTGGCTGCTTTAGGAAAGAAATGGGGATATTCAGCTTTACCTCTAAGGGAGGTACCTCTAAGGGTATACCCTGGAAAAGAGGAGTTTAGAAAAATAACTCATTGACCTCAGAAAATAAAAGACTTTTTGGATTTTTTTAAATTAGAATTTAGTATAAAACTAATATTAAACATAGAAGCCTTATTTGGGGCGAATATAAGGGGAGACTCAATTTAATTTGGGCCCTAAGAGATGACAATTTTGAGAAGGAAAAGTTGATGAAGGGGAAGGACCATTCCAGGTGGGAGGAATAGCTTTAATATAATTATATTAAATTTAATATAGTTATGTTAAATTAAAGAATATAATAATTCTTGTTTGCATTGTGTTTTTTCCCCTCCGATAGAATGGAAGCTCTTTGAGATCAGGGATTGTTTTACTATTTTTCTTTTTATTAACCTTCTATTTAGCAGAGTGCATAGCACATAGTAGGCACTTAATACATAATTATTAATTGATCGATCGATTGGGTATGACAAGAGAGGGCAGATCATGAAAGATTTGAATGCAAGGATTTAATTTGATGAAAAATTACCCTACCATCTGAAAAATTCTTTTTCACTGAGTCCAGCACCAAATGAAGAGGAAGGGAAAAGAGAGGGAGTTAGAAATCTCCAGGTGGTTTTAAATAAATTAAAAGTAATTTATTTTTTATTCTGTATACTTTCTACTTAAATTTGTCATTCATTATTCCCAACGACTATAGAGCTCTCTTTTCCTTTCCTTCATTATCCTTTACTTTCTCAACATTTGCTTGATCTTACTCCTGTGGTTGGGGAAGATGAGTGACAAAGTGAACAAAAGTCTCGGCCTGGAGACTCATCTTCTTGAGTTCAGATATGGTATCAGACACTTTCTAGCTGTTTGACCCTGGGCAAGTCACTCAACCCTGTTTGCCTTAGTTTCCTCCTCTGTAAAATGAGCTGGAGAGGGAAATGGAAAATTATTCCCGTATCTTTGCCTTTGCCAAGAAAACACCAAGTGGGATCATGAAGGCTCAGACATGACTTGAACGACTGAACCACAACAACTGATGCTGTTAGAGCATCAGCTTTTGCTACCTTGGTGTAGTGTATACCACACATACTCCTTGGCAGATTCATTTCTCCAGAGTTGAGTCTGTTTCCCTTATCCTACCTCCACAACCTTCACCAAATGCCTCTAGTTCTTTCTTCTTTCACCTTTTCCTTTAAATCCCAATGGAAACAAGAGGATTGGAATGGCTCTTCCAATTTGGAGAAAGATCAGTCAGATGGAGAACAAAGCTGTGGATTCAGGCCTCATGGTAAATACTTTGTGGATGGTGGATCTGTGCAGTCATGACTTGAATCCTTTGACATCTTGGGTTTCTAAAGACATCGGTCTTTCAGCATGAGTCGTAGAATCCTGACATTGTGGAGTTGGATGGGACCTCAGAGTTCATCTATGAACATATAACTTTCCATGACATTCTCAACAAGCAGTCATTCAGCCTTTACGTTACAGCCTTTACTATTTTATTTATTTGTTATTCAGTCATTTTCAGTCATATACGATTGTTTGTGACCATTTTGAGTTTTACTTAGCAAAGATACTGGAGTGATTGTCATTTCCTTCTCCAGTTCATTTTATAGATGAGGAAACTGAGGCAAACAGGGTTACATGACTTGCTCAGGGTCATATTCCATTTGTAGACAGCTTTAATTTAGACTGAGGAAAAATCTGTCTCTATTCAACTCCCAGCCTTGGCTTTAGTTCTGTCCTTGAAGTTCAAACAGAACAGTTCTAAGTAAACTAGCTAAAACTCTACCTTCCGTAGGAAACCTTCCCCCAATTCCGCTTCATTCCAATGCCTTCCCTTTCTTAATTACTTCTCATCTGTCCAATATATAGCTTTCTTTGTATATATTTGTTTGTATGTTGGTTCCTCTCTTAGATGTAAGGCATTTGAGGGCAGGGTCCACCTTTGGCATCTTTTTGCTTTCTCAGTGCTTAGAGCAGTGCCTGGCACATAGAAGGCACTTAATAAATGTTTATTGGTTGATCAGTTTTCCTTTGTTTAGTCCAATAAGAAAAGAAAAGCCTTTGCTTAGCCCAGTGGTGCCTACTATTTTAGGGAGATGTTACTCAGGGGTACCTTTTCAAAGATCTTTGTTAAAAAATACAACTACTGCCCAAGCTTCCCCTAAAGGGCTTGCAAAACCCACAAGTGGGAGTTCAGGACCAGAGTACGTCTGGGGGCAATATCCCAGAGACTACTTTTCACGGAGCCCCAAATCGAACTACTATTGTTTAAAAGACAAGCAAAGGGAGGTACCATGGTACCAGGTAGAGAGCACCAACTTAGGAATCATAGGACCTAGATTCAAATCATGCCTCTGATACTACCTGTGTGACCTTGGGCAAGTCACATTAATCACCATCCAGGCCTCAGTTTTCTCATCTGAAAAATAAAAAAGAAATTAGACTCCATGACTTCTAAGGTTCCTTTCTGCCCTAGATCTATGACCCTATGGCAACTTCCTTGCCGTGGTGGTAGCCATGGTGAAGTGCCCTGTGGACTGAAAGTTGGTTCTCTGTGAACTAGGTCACTTAAAGGGAGTGGCCAAAGGCAAGTGTGTGCGGCAGGGTATCAATACAGTGTGTTGGAGGGCACTACTGCACAGCTGTTATTTTTGCCCCGTTTCCGTTCTGTTGTCCTCCCACTCTCCTGTGGTTTCCTCTTATGGACACTGGTGTAGGGGAATCAAATTACATACTTATCTAGGTGTAAAACTTCCCTGAACAGCTGCATAGCCCATAATTAGCCCAGAGTCTCACACTATTGTAATCCTTGTGTCTGAGAACTCTCTCATGACACAAAGGGCCCAGGTACATGTTGGAAGATCTCCATCTCTTGGTTTTTATTCTATCTTCCCTATAAAGGAAACCTAGAAAAATGTATTCATGATACCCCACTCCCAAGGATACTGAGACCCACCTCCAATCATAAGCACACTACTGAAGCTCCCACTAATTACAGAAGAAAGTTTTGCTGAAAAGATTGAGACAAAATTGAGATCACAGGATATAAGCCACAGGATCTACATACAATGTTGGGATTAAGAATGCTAGTTATTATTTTGAACATGAAGTCTTTTCTGGCAGAAACCTCCCTTCTTTTCTAGTCCTGCATGGGTTTTCTGCCTTATGGCTCCCTGTAGTTGGAGGGTGGGGGAGATGGGAGGAGAGGCTTCTGTGGTATGTCTGTCTGTCTGACTGTGTCTCTTCTTATTCTTGCCACTTTTTATGGCACTGTAGCATAGCTACAAGTCTTCAGTTTCTCAGTCAGTTAGGCTATATAGTCCTCTCAAACTTTGAAGTCATCTCCCTGAAGCAGGATGAAGGCCAAACTATCTCCTGAACCCACCTATCCTCTTCTATTTATTTCCCCTTTCTCCCTGTCATCCCCAAAGAGATCGCCATGCATGTCTCTTGGGAGTGGACACACTTTATCTTTCCCCAGAAACTCAAGGTGGAAAAGGGTAAAGGAGAAAATATCCTAGTCCTCATTCACTATGAACTTTTCAAACTATTTAATTTTCTTACCACTCTCTCCCCACCCCATCCTCCGCCTCATACAATCCCTGGACCCTGTCACTTTCCATAGCCTAATTTATGCACATGTGATAGTTGGAGGCCTAGGTACTGGTGATATCAAGACCATGTAGACTGCATGAAATTAAACTGATAAATATCTGAGTGTGGTACCTCAGAAAGAACACTGGCTCTGGAGTCAGAGGAGCTGGCTGGATGCAGAATGTGCCTCTGGAACTTTACTACATATATGATCTTGTTTTTACATTCCTTAGGTCTTATTTTTCTCATCTCTTAAATGGGGACATTGGCCTCGATGGGTTCTCTTCCAGCTATACAATATTCATGGCTCTTTTCCAAGTCATGAGTTAATAAGTGTCTATTGAGTGCTAGGCATCATAGGGGTTCAAGAGAAGTACAAAGCTGTATGATAATAACGAGTGTTTATATACTACTTTAAGGATGGCAAAGCTCCTTCCATATATTATCTCATTTGAGCCTTCCAAAAACCCTATGAAGTAGGTGCTATGATGATACCCACTTTACAAATGAGGAAACTTAGGTACTCAGTGGTTAAATGACATGCCCACAGTCATGCAGCTAATAAGTATCTGAGGTTAGAATTGAACTCAGGTTTTCCTGACTTCAGAGTCAGTGCTCTTGACCATTTTCCAGTCATGTCCAACTCTTCATGACCCCATTTGGGGTTTTCTTGGCAAAGATACTGGAGTGCTTTGCCATTTCTTTCTCTGGCTCATTTTACAGATGAAACAACTGTTAAGTTAAGTGACTTGCCCAGGGTCACACAGCTAGGAATTATCTGAGGTCAACTTTGAGCTTTGGAAGATTAGTTTTCCTGAATCTAGGCCTGGCACTCTATCCACTGTGCCACCTGGCTTCCTGATCTAGTGTTTTCTCTAATGTGGTGCCTAGCTGTCCGTGGTATGTGAACCATGGCACTTTGGTTCTCTCCTACTATTCTTTCACTAGGTATTCTAGTTACCTAAATAAATTTCTATCTTCTTTAGCATCCTGGACCATGCTTTGCTATTATAATACTTGATTACTTCAGGGACCTATGATTTTATCAGTGTGAATTTACATTTATTCATACACATATTATATACTGCCTCCAATGAGAGCAGCTTACAACTCTTCTAGGACTCAATAAGTCTTCAATAATTAAAACTCATCACTCTTTGGTCAATGCAGCCAATTTATCTAAATTTATCAGGGGTGATTCTCTGAAAACAGTCATACATACATTTTCACTGCCTGTCCCCATACCTAGAACCCTGTCCCTTCTTACCTATGCCTTCTGGCTTCCCTAATTTCCTTTAATTTCAGTTAAAATCTCATCTTCTGCAAGAAGATTTCCTGATCTTCCTTAATTTTAATCCTGCTCCTCTCAGATTATTTCCAACTTACCTCTTATATATCTTTTTTGTACATGGTTGTTTGCACAATGTTTCCCCTATTACACTGTGAGTTTCTTGTGAGCAGGAATTGGTTTTTGAATTTCTTTGTATTCTTGTAACTTAACAAAGTGCTAAGCACATAGTAGGTGCTTAATAAGTGCTGATTTGGCTTGACTAGGTCCATTCTATAAACCTTTCTAATCTGGTGGGATCTATGCTCTGCTGGCATAACTTTCAGGAATTCCATGGCATCTCTATACCATTATGGTTTGACTCTTGTTCAAGAAAGAGACTTAGGGTTGAATCTATATATCTAGAAACCATCCATATAGAGATGCTTACTAAAAACATGAGAAATAATGAGGTCATTAAATGTGATAATATAAAAAAAGAGGGGAAAGAAATAAAAAGAGAAAACAGAGAAAGGAAAAGAGATGAGAGAAAGAAAAAAGAGGAAGAGAGAGAGAAAGAGAGAGAGAGAGAGAGAGAGAGAGAGAGAGAGAGAGAGAGAGAGAGAGAGAGAGAGAGAGAGAGAGTTCAGAAAACCCTAGGGTTAGCCAAGCCCTATTCCCAAAAGGCCTCAAACTCTTCTCATTGTGATGGTGAAAAGTTGTCATCCTAGAATTTTGGGACTGTACTCAATGAACCCTCCTCTCTCAAGAACTCCCAAGAACCTTGACACCTACAATTAGCAGGCATGACCTGAATAAAGATCAACTAAAGGAGATAGAGAAGGAGCAAAGAAAAACTTTAAAAAGACTAAAAGAAGGACAGTATTGATACAGTCAATCATCAAGGACCTATGATTTCAGTACTAGAGGGATTAGCACTCTTTTTAACATTGAGTAGTTAAGTCTTAGAGAGTTAGTTGACTTAGGCTAGGAGAGGTTTGATAACTTGCCTAGGATCACAGTGCTAGTAAGTGTCAGAGGTAAGATCTGAACACAGACTTTTCTGACTCCAAGTCCAGTACATTACTCATTAAGCCATTCTGCCTCTATTGCTATACTATGACTCTAAATAAATATCACTAAGGCAGGGACACAATCATTCTTACTCTCAAAATTGATTATTCCATTGGCACAAGAAGACAAGAGAAAAGAAAGAATCAACGAAAAAGAAGACAGACATAGCAGTTGTAGATTCTGCATTATAGTGGGCCTTGAATCTGTCCCTGTTAATACCTATCAATCCATCAATGATTAGAAAATTAAGTGGAGTGTGCCCAAGTTTCATGGGTTTCATGTGTTAAGAATTAAGTTCTGACCATTGGATGGCTCATATCCCTCATGAGTTTCCTTATGATGTCTACAGAAAGCAAGAAAGGAATGTTCCCAGACCACTGAATGGACTCCTTATTTGTAAACTTATTGGAAAATATGGACAGGGGTCCCACAGGATGGGCAAACATGAAAGTTTAAAAAACTGTATTCTTGGAGGGAACATTCATATCCTTGAAATTATAGATCCACTTGGGTACTGAATATCAAGTGCCTGTATTCATACATTATGTTCTTAACTGTTAATTTAACTATAAATTATATAACCTTCCTCAGGGACTTTCAGAATCAAAAACTTTAAGACTTTCTACCAGTGAATTTGTAAATAAGGCTTTTATGTGTTGACTGTTTCCTTTTAAGGCTTTAAAAACACATCCAATCCATTGATGTATTAACTGCCTCTGCTGCGAACAATTAGTGCGTAATTTTTTTTTTTAAAGAAAGGGAGAGGGGAGGAGCCAAGATGGTGGAGTAGAAAGATTCACATATGCTAGCTCCGAACCCACAGCCCATAAATTACCTCTAAAAAGGAACTCCCAACAGGTTCTGGAGCAGTGGAAGCTGCACAGCAATGGAGTGGAGGAGATTTCTGTTCCAGAGAACCCTGAAAAACCGACCCCAAAGGTCCGTCGCACACTGGACCTGGAGCAGAGCCCAGCCCTGCCTTGGCCACGTGGCACTGAGAGGAGCAGATCCAAGCAGGCTTCAGGGATAGAATCTCTGGCAGCCGTGAAGGTCCCTCAACCCACAAGTGCTACAGGTCAGTGAGAGACCCTATCTGGCTGGCCGAGAGGGGAGCAGGGTGTCCCCATAACTCAGGCCTCCTTGAGAAGAAGCAGCAGAGGCAGCAGCAGCCAGGGGCTCCCAGAGCAGGCAGGAGCTTGGATCTATTACTGAAGGTCTCTGCATAAACCCCCTAAGGGAACTGAGACTGGGAGGTGGCCCTGCCCCCACCTGAGAACCTGAATTTAATCTTACCCTGAATAGCAGCTGTGCCCCCCGCTGAAAGCCCTGAGGCTGGGGAGCAGCATTTGAATCTCAGACCCCAAGCACTAGTCAGGCAGGGGTGGAGAGGAATCTCAGAAGTCAAGTAACTGACTGGGAAAATGCCCAGAAAAGGGGAAAAAAAATAAGACCATAGAAGGTTACTTTCTGGGTGAACAGGTGTTTCCTCCTTTCCTTTCTGATGAGGAAGAACAATGCTTACCATCAGGGAAAGACATAGAAGTCAAGGCCTCTGTATCCCAAACATCCAAAATAGATATCCAATGGGCTCAGGCCATGGAAGAGCTCAAAAAGGATTTTGAAAATCAAGTTAGACAGGTGGAGGAAAAACTGGGAAGAGAAATGATAGTGGTGCAAGAAAAGCATGAAAAATGGGTCAACACCTTGCTAAAGGAGATCCAAAAAAATGCTGAAGAAAATAACACCTTGAAAAATAGGCTCACTTAATTGGCAAAAGAGGTTCAAAAAGCCAATGAGGAGAAGAATCCTTTCAAAAGCAGAATTAGCCAGATGGAAAAAGAGGTTCAAAAGCTCACTGAAGAAAATAGTTCTTTCAAAATTAGAATGGAACAGATGGAGGCTAATGACTTTATGAGAAACCAAGAAATCACCAAAAAAACCAAAAGAATGAAAAAATGGAAGATATTGTGAAATATCTCATTGGAAAAACAACTGACCTGGAAAATAGATCCAGGAGAGACAATTTAAAAATTATGGGACTACCTGAAAGCCATGATCAAAAAAAGAGCCTAGACATCATCTTTCATGAAATTATCAAGGAAAACTGCCCTGAGATTCTAGAACCAGAGGGCAAAATAAGTATTGAAGGAATTCATCAATCACTACCTGAGAGAGATCCAAAAAGAGAAACTCCTAGGAATATTGTGGCCAAATTCCAGAATTCCCAGGTCAAGGAGAAAATATTGCAAGCAGCTAGAAAGAAACAATTCCAGTATTGTGGAAATGCAATCAGGATAACCCAAGATCTAGCAGCTTCTACATTAAGGGATCGAAGGGTGTGGAATAGGATATTCCAGAAGTCAAAGGAACTAGGACTAAAACCAAGAATCACCTACCCAGAAAAACTGAGTATAATACTTCAGGGGAAAATATGGTTTTTCAATGAAATAGAGGACTTTCAAGCATTCTTGATGAAAAGACCAGAGCTGAAAAGAAAATTTGACTTTCAAACACAAGAATGAGAAGAAGCATGAAAAAGTAAACAGCAAAGAGAAGTCATAAGAGACTTACCAAAGTTGAACTGTTTACATTCCTACATGGAAAGACATTATTTGTAACTCTTAAAACTTTTCAGTATCTGGGTAGTTGGTGGGACTACACACACATACACACACACACACATGCACACACATACACACATGCCCGCACACACAGAGACAGAGAGCATCGAGTGAACTGAATAGGATGGGATCATATCTTAAAAAAATTAAGGTAAATGGTGAGATAGAAATGTAGTGGGAGGAGAGAGGGTGAAATGGAATGGGGTAAATTATCTCTCATAGAAGAGGCAAGCAGGAGACTTTTTAGTGGAGGGAAAAAGAGGAGAGCTGAGAAAAAAACATGAAGTTTACTCTCTTCACATTCGACTAAAGGAAGGAATAAAATGCACACTCATTTTGGTATGAAAACCTATCTTACAATACAGGAAAGTGGGGGAGAAGGAGATAAGCAGAGTGGGGGGGGATGATGAAAGGGAGGGTAATGGGAGGAGGGAGCAATTTGAAGTCAACACTCAGGGAGGGACAGGATCAAAAGAGAGAATAGAAACAATGGGGGGCAGGATAGGATGGAGGGAAATACAGTTAGTCTTATACAACAGGACTGTTATCGAAGTCATTTGCAAAACTACACAGATATGGCCTATATTGAATTGCCTGCCTTCCCAAAGGGAATAGGTGGGGAGGGAGGGATGGGGAGAAGTTGGAACTCAAAGTTTTTGGAACAACTGTTGAGTATTGTTCTTGCTACTAGGAAATAATAAATACAGTTAATGGGGAATAGAAAGTTATCTGGCCCTACAGGACAAAAGAGAAGATGGGGACAAGGGAAGGGAGGGATGATATTAGAGAGGGCAGATTGGTGATAAAGGAAATTAGACTGCTCGGTGTATTGGGGTGGGGGAGGGGACAAATGGGGAGAAAATTTGGAACCCAAAATTTTGTGAAAATGAATGTAAAAAGTTAAATAAATTAATTTATATTAAAAAAATAAAGGGAGAACACAGACACCATCTATTAATTTACTGGTGTCAGTGGACTTTAGTCATCACATTAAATTTCAGGATATTTTCAAATAACATGACAGAATACATAAATAGCAAGATTGGGCAAGCCCCTTAAACCCTCTGGCCTCAATTTTCTTCATCTGTAGAATAAGGGAGTTGGACCAGATGGTCTCTAGGGTTTCTTCCGGTCCAGAATTCCCCCTCCTGCTATGTCCTCACAGTTTAGATGTACTTAGTGCCTGGGTGTGGATAGGGACACGCAGAGCATGGTACTAGAAAACATTTCTTGGAGGAGTTCTGGAATTCCTGGAAAACTGCAGCAATGAAGTTAAATGGGGGAAGGGGGGAACAATGGAGGGGGGAAAGGGCTCCCTCCCCTGTCTGGGTGCAGAGGCAGAGTCAGAGACAGAGAGAGACAGAGAGGCAGAGATGGTCCCCCCTTTTTAGTGTTGCTTCATTTGCTGGATGCATTTACTTAAAGCATATTATATTTCCTTTCAGGGCAACGAAACTGGGTAGCTGATAAAGAGTGCATATGGATCTTTTCAGTTTAATGTTTTGTTTACCCCAAGAGCTGGTTTTCCTGCAAAGTGTCATGTTTTAAATTACTCCTGTTTCCCCCTTAAACCAAACAGTAAACTCCTTCCCACTGAGTGTGGGGGTTTGCCTCAATGGTGATTTCCCCTACCTTACTCAGATTATGTGCTAAGGATCTTATTTCAATTCACATTGAGCTCAGGTTCTTGGCAGCTTCTCTGGGACTATCTGCTTGGCTATTTTTCTCTTTATTGTCATTTGTAACTTACCATTCTTTTAAAAATGGCGTGAACTTAATGCTTGGGCAAACGGCCAGATAGACTACTCCTGGAGTAATCCATCTAGGTTCCAGGAGCCTCAGAGGGAAGAGACTGGTCTTTGGCCTCCTTTGAGATTCACTTCAGAGTAGTAAAAGTTGGTTCATTTGGTTTTTGAAAATGGCAATGCTTGCTTATTTCTCTCCCTACCAGTCCTGGGAGGCAGACACCATAGAACTGTGGGTGCCAATAGCCTTCCCTTCACCAGTTGTCCGATCAATCAAGTTTAACAGGACACGATAGTTCCGAATTTCAATTTCTGTTTGACAGTATAAACATTCCTTTCCCTCTCTCCCCAATTATATCCCTGGTGTAATATTTTGTGCCTCACTTAGGACCCCTTTTTCCCTTCCTCTCTCCTTTCTTTCTCTCTTTTTTCTGTGTCTTCTTTTTTTGGTGAGAATTGCTTGTTTAAATCCCAGCCTTCATAGTTCTTATATTTCAACTCTCAATCAGTCAATCAACCTTTTATTAAGTGTCTTCTATGTGCCAGCCACTGTTCTTGCCATTGAAGATACAAAGACAAAAATGAAAGTCTCTGCCCTCAGGGAGATTACTTTCTATTGGGAGGCAACATGCATACAATTAAACATACACAATAAATACAATAAATATGAGATACATTTTTTTGGGGGAAGAAGACACTTTCTAAAGAAATTTTACATCTCAATCCACCTGTTCTGATCGGTCCTTCTTTCTCTACTTCTAGTCATTGCCTCAAGGGCAGCTGGAGGGTGCAGTGGAAAGAGCACTGGGTTTGGAGTCAGAAAGGCTCATTTTCATGAGTTCAAATTTGACTTCAGACACTTACTAGCTCTGTGACCCTGGACAAGTCACTTCACCATGTTTGCCTCAGTTCATCATCTATTTAAAAAACAACCACCTTAAAATGGCAAACCACTCCAATATTTTTGCCAAGAAAACCCCAAATGGGGTCCCAAAGAGTCAGACACAACTGAAAAATGACAAAACCATCTCCACTCTGGTTTTTTTTTTTAATTTTTCCTAAATTGGATCCCTTTCTTCTCCTGAATCATTACATTTCCTCTCTGGTGGAGTGATTGATTACCCAAGGGGATCTGTAAACAAAAGTCATTCCCTGTGTTCTGGTGAATTCAACACCATCTGTGAAATGGGGAGAATCAGGACAATGAACTGAAAGCACAGGTCCCAAAATACTGGTTAGCAGTAATGATCCAGGCTTGACTAATTCCCAGAAGTGATAGCATATAGGTGCTGTATACTCCAAACTCAGGCAAATGCATAAGAGCTCATATATACATTTTTGTTTTGCATTTGGACTATAGCCAACCTAGCCCAGTCAAGACCAGAGTATCTGGTAAGTAGATTTAGGTGCTAAGTACTAATTGCAAGATAAGAGGTCCTTGTCTAGAGAAAGAAGCTTCAGAGGGTTTGGGGAAAGCAGATTACACTGCAAAGACATTATTTATGGATTTTACATTTGGGCCTTTCTCCCCCACCTCTAGCCCCAGCCCCCAACCTCAAAACTTCTCACCCCTCCGGGCCTATTCTGATGGAGATGGAAGAGTGGGGAGTTTCCATTTTCTTGCTAATTGGTTTTTGGCTGCTGTGCTCAGAGGAGAGCCAGAGTTCATGAGAGGCATCTGCAAAAATATTCTATGGAGAAATCCTTTTGGTATTAAGGGCATAGCAAGGCCTGTGGTTTCTGTTTTCCCCATATGTTGATAATAAGGATCATTAATGTGGTTTGGAGCATATGGATGTGTGTGGATGGTGTTGGGAGTTGGGGAGTGGGGAAAAAATGGAGGTGAGGAAGGTTGACTAGACAATTTATAATTATTTGCAAGTTAACTCCATATAACATTCCAACAAATTTGATCTCAAAAAGAATGAGAAAATGAGAAGGTTGCTTGGTCAATAGCTGAGCTAGGAATTGAACAGGAAGCTTTTTCCTGGAACTACTGCCATAAGCCCCTCAAAGGGTTCCACGGTCCTGGATAGGTTGGTGGGGGAATGATTGTTCCCAACCCAAAAGTATTCTCATGGAAGGTTCTATTAAATTCAAGAAGGAATCAGTGGAGACTTTCCTAATATAACCAAGGTTCTACTAAAACACTGCATTTACATTTGGGGCATAATGGAAGTAAAAACTTTTGTATAGGTAGGAGAAGCAGAGTGTATTGCAATTTAATTTATTTTGTAGATTTTCTTGGGGAACGGCAAAGCAGCCACAAAAAGCAATAAGGAAGGGGGTCCCAGGATTGTAGCTCTAGTGCTTTAACAAATCTTAGAGATGATCTAGTTCAACCTCATTTTGCAAACGAGGAAACCAAGGCACAAAGAGATCTAAGCAACTTGCCTTGGGTCACATAGCAACTAGGTGTCTGAGGTCAGGTTTGAACTCAGAAAGATGATCCCAGGAGCAGGACTCTATCCACAGTGCCACCTACCAGCCCCAAAAGCAAGATCTAATATAGCTATAGATGTAGATCAGAGATTCTTCATCTAGTATCCATGAAGTTCAAAAAAACAGATAACTATATTTCAATGTAAAAGTTTTCCTTTGTAATCCTGTGTATTTTATTTAATGCATTTAAAAACATTTTGAGAAGGAATCTTTATACTTCAACAGATTACCAAAGGGGTCCATGTTACAAAAGGTTAAGAATCCTTAGTGTAGATGAATATACATATACATAACATATATTCATATACATATATTACATGTAACACAAAATATGATATTGGAACAATGTCTGAATAAAGTCTTAAAAATAATGAAACGTATTTTTAAAATATGTAAAATTCCCATCTACAATCCTCTGGAATTGCAGAGGATTGCACCCTGCAGCTAGAGTATGAAGGTGGGCAAAGCCTGGGTTCATCTCAGGAGTTAATCTTAGGTCTTATGTCTTCTAGACGTCATAGATCTGCCCTCCTACCTTCAGAGCGTGAATCAGGAAGGACGTTTTCATCTGGAAGGTAGGGGATGTGCAACTTCTTATTAACTTTCTGGCAGGGGAAAAAAATGCAAAAGCTACTAAGAGGGCAGACTGATGACCCATGTGACCAGGGCACACAGGAACTGAATTGACATAGTTTCAAATCTCAGCTTTTCCACTTACAACCAGCATGATATTTAGCATGTCTCTTGAATCCTCTGAGTCTCAGTTTCCTGATCTATAAAGGGTAGGAGGTAGACTCGATGGCCATGAAGTTCCCTTCCCTTTCTAAATCTATGTTCTTAGGCAGTGTTACTATGATGACGATGATAAGGAGCCTTGTTGGGGCTAGTTTTGTTAATAAAAAACTACCGACATGTTGATGACATATTAGTTCTTTCATTCAAAAAACAAACTGCATCAAAGTAAATGATTTTTCAAGTGACATAAGAGGTATTAAAAGGCTGCCGTTTTACTTAGTAAAGTTTTATTTCTCCTGCTTAGAGTAGTCTTACAAAAGAGGAGCAAAGTGATGGACCCCATTCTGTCAGTTTCTGCATAAGTGGCTTATGATGAAAAAAAGAGCTAAATTCTCTAACTACAATATCACAGCTGCTTAAATGATCATCAGCCCAAAAATGCAGAACCTGAAACACAGAAGGAAGAAAGGAAGAATGGAAGACAAAATATAAAGTACCAGATGCATTCGTTGTCTTCCTACCTCAATTCAGTTCAGTTGCTACCATGTAGCTGCCATGCTACAATATGCAATTGTTACCATGTTATATACTAAGGATAAATAAAATAGAAATACAATATAAATATGTTTTTGAAATATATTTAAATATAAAATATTTAATAATAATTTAAATTATTTAAAATAAATTAAATATTAAATAAATTTAAAAATTAAACAAAGTATTAAAATAATTAAAATATAAAATACAAAATAAAATGCAAAATTAAACAGTCTCTGCCCTCAAGTAACTTTAACTTTTTTCTTTAGTCTGTAACTTATAAAAATCAGGACTTTCCTGGGTCACTGAATGGTTAAGTGATATATATGCCAAGCCTCTCATGACCCATATTTGTCAGAGTGGGCCTCGAACCTAGGTCTTTTTGACTTCTGAGTCTGACAGATGTCAAGGAATATTCATTGTCCTCTCCTCTTAGGATCAACACAGAAAAGGGAGAAGACACTACGGTGTCTTAGAGAGGTGGTACTGAAGACCCAGAAAAGAAAGTTTTGATACCAAAGTTCTTGGCACTATCAAACGTGCTTTGGAAACTGGCATGGTTTTGTTAATAGAAATCACACTTTAGGGATTACTCTCTACCTTACCTCTGCACCCTAGCAATCACTAGGCCTCTTCATCTGACTTGTAGTTGAAAACTTGTTACATGTTGTCTTCTCCTATTAGGTTGTGACTTCTGTAGGGGCAGGGACTATCTGATTTTTCCATTTGTTTCTCTAGCATTTAGCACATATGCTTTGCGTAGAGCAAGAGCTTCATTCATTCATTCATCTGTGAAATGGGTGTTCTAATGCCTTCCATACCTGCCTCATTGGGTCTGGGTTCAAAATCCTGACTCTTCTGTGAACTCACCATGTGCCGTTGAATAAATCATGTCTCCTTTTCGGGTCTTAGTTTCTCACCTGTAAAATGAGAGAGTTGGACCAGAGGTCATCTGAGGTCCCTTCTTGTTCTAAATTATATGGGCTTGGTTGTCTCCTCCCTCTCTGCAGTCTGTCTACTGTCAGGATATAATCAATAAAAAGGAAGACTGTCCTCACCCTCAAGAAGCGTATAAACACATAGGAAAGCTGAAAATGGGGGATATGAAGGTACTTGATAATGGAGGGGGGAGAGCAGGGGTGGGGACCAGAGTGGATAGAGATTGCTAGAGAAAATCCAGCGGAGCTGAACCAGCGCTATTGCCCGGAGACTGATGAAGTCATGGTTGACCTGGGATTCTTCTACCATTGGAGGCTCTGGGAGGGATCAGCCTATCAGAAGGTGAGGCCACACAGGCAGTGGGTATTTCTAATGTGATTGATTAGTCCAGGGGTGAAGAGAGCTTCCAAGGTGAGGAGGTTTCTAAGGCAAGGTAGAGAGAGTGCTATGGAGATGAATCAGCATTGCATTGCAGCCTACAGAGAAACAAAGAGGAAGGCTGATTAGTGATGCTTCTGGGGTTTCTCCCTTTGGAGATGATATTTCTTTATGTTCCAGACAAAGTCAACAATCACATTCACAATTTGGCATCCATTCTCTCTCTCTCTCTCTCTCTCTCTCTCTCTCTCTCTCTCTCTCTCTCTCTCTCTCTCTCTCTCTCTCTCTCTCTCTCTCTCCTCTCTTTCCTCTTTCTTTCTCCCCTCCCTTCTATTCTTTCCCTCTTCCTTTCCTTCCCTTCCTCTCCTCTCCTCTTTCTATAAATAGGCAAATACATACATATGTAAAATATGTGTGTATTTGCCTTGACTTTTCTATCTGTAAAATGGGCATAAGGATAATATCTCTTTCCTAGATGCATTGAGTAGTATATTAAGCTTGATATTGCATGTGTACACATCTAGTTCAAGTAATTAGAGAGACAGTCTGGCCTAGTAGAGAGGCAAAGGGTAGGTATGGTAGAAAGAACACTGAAAACAGAAGGAGGAGACTTGAGTTCTATTCCCAGACGTCGAAACCTACTAGCTGTGTAAATCTTGGGCAAAGCTCTTAACCTAGCTCAGCTTCCTTTTCCTCATCTATAAAAGAAAGGGGTTGGACTCACAGATCTTTGAGGTCCTTCCCTAGCTAGGATTCTAATTCTGCATGCCACACACTGTTAACACAGTGGGCCACAACAGAGAGACTTTGTGATTATCCTTCATTGTCCAATCCCACTTATGAATGTCTCACTGTTCAGGAATGGAGGTTATTTGTTAAAGTTTTGAATATTACTCTGACCCTTATTTTCTAATTTTTTTATCTCCTTTTTTGCTCTGTATTTCTTTGAATTAGGAGTTGGCAGACTACAGCCTGATGGTCAAATCTGTCCTGTTATCTGTTTTTGCATGCAAAAAACTAAAAAGCTAAGAATGCTTTCATTTTTTTGCAATTTAAAATTCAATAAAGTTTAATTTTAAAACATAGAAGTCATACTTAGCTCACAGCAGTACAAAATCAGGTAGAAGGCCAGATCTGGCTGTAGTTTGTCAACCTCTATTCCAGATTACGAATGTGACACAATGGTTAGAGCACCAGTCCTGGAGTCAAGAAGACCTGAACTCAAATCTGGCCTTGGGCATTTACTAGCTGTGTGACTCTGGGCAAGTCACTTCACTCTGTTTGTCTCAGTTTCCTCATCTGTAAAATGAATCAGAGAAGAAAATGGCAAACTACTCCAGTATTTTTTTCTTTGCCAAAAAATCCCCAAATGAGGTCACAGAGAGTTGGACATGATTAAAATGATTCAATGATAAAAAAAAAATCTGAAACTGAGTCATCGAGTTTTATTACTGCTTGGGCCTCTCGTGTGATCAAGATAGCACTTAGCTCATCAATACATACACAAGTATGTATCTATATGTATATAAACATATGTATGTATTAATATGTAGTATACATCTCTATCTGTATCCATTTATCTATAGTGAGCTTCTTTTTGTACACAGTTATTTGCATGTTGGCTCTCCTGTAGACTGTAGGTTTCTTGAAAATAGGGTTTAGATTTTTTTTCTTTCTTTGTATCTCTAGCATTTAGCATAGTGCTTGGCACATAGTAGGAACTTAATATCTGCTTGTGGACCTGTCTTGATTTGAATTGGAGGTTTGTACTATCAACACATCCCAAACTCAGGGCTTGATCCTACACAGCCTCTGTGTATGACTTAACATTGCTATTATTGCAGACACTCTGCCCACTGGCTTAGGTCTCTGTGTTCCTTAGCAGCTATAGAAGTCATGTGTAAATGACAGTTGAGAGGCTTGGGAATCTGTGACCTTCAATCTAAGGTGGAAATGGAGTAAGAAGGAAGTCATCTAATTAATACTGACTAGGAACAGCCCCAGTTGGGAGACGTCATTAGCATGCCATATGCTTCCCCCGCTCCCCTGCTTCCCCCAGTCCTAATCTCTACTTTTAATATTGTAATTAGCAACATCACTCACTCACTTCACACTTGAAAAAGTGTGTAGTTTTTTCATGCTGTTTAATGCAATGCTGAATTTTTAAAAAAGATCTTGTTTAGAGAGTTTCACAAATGTGTCTGTCATTCAGCTGCTCGAAAAACATAAAACTCATTTTTCTTTAGATGATGATAATAAGGATGATGATTGATTGATTGTCATCAGCACATGTTTATCTCTCCCTGTTTCTTCCCAAGAATTCAAGGTGTTTAGCATATGAACATTTTTGCTCTGTAGTTAGGGTTGTAGGTGTGTGGAGTACAAGTGTAATTTCTTTAAGGGAGTACTCCATGTTCTCCTTGAAGCCACTGGACTTTGATGACTATGGAAGAGAGAGTGAGGCTGGTGAGGTTGCGCAGCTCTGTCTCTCAAATCCAATTCACACACAAGTTAAGGCATCACCCTCATGATGTCATTTGTCCTCTTTGAGAATGAAGGGAGACAAGAAGGAGGAGGAGGAAGGAGAAGAGGAGGAGGGGGGAGAAGAAAAAGAATGTAAATGAAGCCAGGGCTAGGAATATTGCATTATAGCTTCCTATACTGACCCACCCCACCATGCCCCATTTGGGATTTCTTAGTGAAACCTGTCACTTGGCTGGTAATGGAAGCTGTGTAGAGAGAACTGGCTTCTGAACTTGACATGTTTTCTGACTTTTGATAATCTAGTCTGTTACTCAGCGCTGCAATTCCCCCAATTATATCATATCTGTCTCTTTACTTTACTACACTCCAACCCACCATAATGAAAAACATTTGCAAGATTTCTAGGGGAAAGATGCTAATGCTAACACTTGATTCAATATTCCAAGCATCTGTGGTTTTTGCAGTGTAGGTAATCCCTCTGCTTAGAGAGATTGTAACTCCCTGAGGTTCCAAATGGTCTATGTATGTTGTAATGTGCATTCCTTGTGCCCCCAATAACATTGACCAGCCTTTAGGTTAAATTTTCTAGGTCATACAGTGCATGGATCACAGGACTTAGAGTCAGGAAGACCTGACTCTAAGATACTTACTAGCTGTGTGACCCTGGGCAAGTCACTTAACCTCTCTCTGCCTCAGTTTCTTTGTCTATGTAACGAGAATCATAATAGCACCTACCTCTCAAGATTGTTGTGAGCATCAAATAACATATGTAAAGTATTCTCTAAAGTGCTGTGTAAATGATCACAATTGTTATTATAAAATGCTTTACAAAACACTTTCTCATAATAGTATAGAATCACAGATTTATAACTGAAAGAAAGCTTAAAGACTATCTAGTCTGACACTCACATTTTACAGAAGAGGAATCTGTGACCTACAGAGGCAAGTGAATTGCTCAAGATCACACAGTCAGTGACAAGGACTTACAGGGAATGTGACAAGATGTGAATCCAGGCAGGTCCTCAGACTCCCAAGTCAGAATTCTATCCACTGTACCATGTTGCTTCATGGAGTATCTCATTTGAAGCTCACAATAAACCTAAAATACACTCAGGGAAGGAATTATTTCCATCTTAAAATGAATAAATTGAGACTCAAAGAGGTCAATAATTTTTTAAGGTCACATGACTGGTAATTGGCCAGAACCAGTCTTCTGATCTCTAGAACAATAATCTCTCTTTTTGAAAAAAAAAACCCCTTCTTTTTCATTTTAAATGTTCTTATGTATCATGAACTTGACAAACATCAAGAAACATGAACATCTCCTGATACAGAGAATAGAAAAAGAAGATTGCATGTGACATTATAAATCTCCATAATGTACAGCTTGTTCATTTAAAGTATATTTGAAATTTAGTGTAGCAGTAGTAACAATGTTCTATTGGTTTATGTAGATTTCTGAATTTCCTTCTCTTCTCTTGTGTGTGTATGTGTGTGTGTGTATGTACATGTATATATTCTTTTATTAATTCATCACTTCAATGTAACCATCCTCTGCCCTCCTCCCCACCACAAACACATATACATACACAAACATACACTGAAAAATAGAATCTGGCAAAACAAATCTCCATTTTTGCCATGTTGAAAAAAAATTCATGACTTTTTCTATATTTTTAATTCATCACCTCTTTGGCAAGAGGTGAGTGGCATGTGGTTTATCATTATGTTGTCTAGAGTTCGAAAGTCTTTCAAAGTTTTTCTACTATAATGCTCTTATTGTCAAAATTAATCTCCTAGTTTTGCACATTTCATTCTTTATCATTTCATAGTTTTCTCAGAAACTGTCCCTTTTATCATTTCTTATGGTGAAATCCATAATATTACTTATTACATTCATATACTACAATTTGTTTAGCCATTTCCCAGTAGAAGGATGCTTCTTTAGCTTCTAGTTTTGGTCTACCATGAAAAGAGCTTCTATAAATGTCTTTGTACATATAGACTGTTCCCATCTTTTTAAAAATTTCTTTGGGGTTATTGGCCTAGTAGTGGTATGGCTGGATCAAAGGGAATGCACAGGTCAGTAACTTTTTGTCCACAGTTCCAAATCACTTGCTAGAGTAGCTGTACTAATTCACAGCTCCAGCAATAGTAGCAGAGTACCTGTTTTTCATTCTACTATATTACATTGTATCATAGCAAAAACATACCAGATGATGACTGTAGCACTCCCTTTTATCTACTGTACTACCAAGGTCTGGTCCACTGTAGCCAATAAAAATTTAAATGTAAAAGATGAAACAGGGAGGAGGAATGTCATTTTCCTTTCTTTCTGTGTCTGTCCTAATAAAATAAGATGCAACTGTATGATATCCAGCTTCATCATCGAGGCATTCTACCAGAGGCAAAGACTCCTCTAGCCTTTCCAAATTGTGGGCCATCAGAATCCTCAAAATCCCTGTAGCTCTTTCTATTAGAATGACTCATTTGGCACTTGGCAAATAATTGCCTGATTTTGTTATTTCTCTTTTTAATATGTGTGTCTTTTTCCTTTAACTAAACTGTAAATTCCTGGAGAGTTAAGATTAGGTTTTTCTCATCTTTGTCTCCCCCAGTATATAGTAGAACACCCTGAATGTAATAGATGCTCAATGAGTGTTTGATGATGGCAATGATCTGATCAGTTTCCTGAGCAGAGGTAGCAAGTCCCAAGGCCATCTTGATGGCAGCCTTTTCTTGTGGTTGGGTCAGTTGGGTACCACTTGGTACATGTAAGCCAAGAAGAGGAGCCACCCACTTACTTACTTACTTACTAAAGATAAAAGTACTTACTAAGTACTTACATACTTACTCATGCAGCTTACATTTTACTGATGGCAAATAAATGAATATAAAACATGCTCACTAATGTTAGCTAACATTTACATAATGGTCTTTCGGTCAGTAGAAGAGCACTTTAAAAATTGTTTTATTTATTTAATTGTAATTTATGGAGTAGAATAAGCATTTCCATAACATAGGAGTATTCAAAAAATGATTGCATGTGAAGCTGCAAATCTACTATGTACAACTTGCCTTTCCTTTTAAATATGTAATAAAGTTACTGCCTTTCCTTTAAAAGAAAAAAAGAAAGAAAGGTGGGGTAAACCCAGCAACTGACCCCTACACCTTTGGTTGACTCCTATGCCATAGACATCTGAACCCTAATTTAATATATAATAAATTGCAAATGATTTTCAGATGGGAGTGCCTTTTAAAGTCTGAATAGGAACTAGACTTCTAGCTTTTGGTTATCTATTTTTAAAAATAAAATTCTTAAGAAAAGCATCTCTATGTTTCTGCGATGTGTCCTTTGGCATATCTTTTCCCCCTGGCTTTTTATCCATGTCCCCATTATTATTCTAACAGACCTACCCTTTCCAAAGTACATTGCAATCATTTTCATTAGGGATACACAGACAGCTCAGTTCTGTTTTCCTTGCTTGACTCTGAGGGAAAGTCAGAGGGGTTGTATTTTCTTTCAGATATCAATAGATGATACTACATCATCTTCCCTTCCTGTTTACAGCCTCCCATCACTGCAGGCCCACAGCCTCAATCTTTTCCACAGGAAGAAGGATAATTTTCCTGTTTGTGGATGAGATGTTCTGACCTTGCCCTCTTCTTTGTGCAAGTTCTTATTGTAAAGGTGACTAGATTTGCAAAATGGAAGAAAAAAAAAAGAGAACTACTTGTAAGGGTTGATATTATTTTCCAGCAGAGACGGGCAGACTGCCTTTTTGATGAGCATATTGTTAAAGGTATTCATACATCAGGAACAGCTGGGACTACAGGATCTCAAGGTCTCTCTGAACTCTGAGATTCCCTGAGTAGTAGAAACGTGGTTTGGAGTTGAGGGAGAGGCTATATGTTGCCTTTCTTTGTATCTCCAAATGCTTAGAATCATGCCTGGGATGTCATAGGTACTTAATAAAGGCCTGTTGACTGATTTAGGTGTTGCTAGTACCATCACACCGTGCTTCCATTTCTAAACGAAAAGACTGAGGCCCAGAAAGGTGAGTGTATTCTCTGAACCAAAATCCAAACCCAGATTCTTTAACTCCAAAATCAGAGTTCTTTTCACTACACAATGTCTAATATAACATAACATGTGTCAGGGGTTACAAAAAAGGTATAAAAAAGAGTGCAGTGTGAGCTTTTCAGAGGAAAATAGATCACTTCCTGTTAGGAGGCAGGGAGCATTTTATCAGAGAAAGCTTCAGAGAGAAGGTAGTATTTGGTGTAGGCCCTGAATGTCTGGAATAGTTTCAATGGTTAGAGATAGCAGGGTGGGACATTCTAGGCAGAAAGAATCCAAGAAAAACAGTAAGGTACGAAATGGAGGAGGGGCAATTAGCTGTCCGGTGGATAGATTACAGCGCCTGAAAGTCAGGAGAACAACTCATCTTTCTGAGTTTAAATCCAGACACAAGCATACTAGCTGTGAGACCTTGGCCAATTCCCTTAACCCAGTTTACTTCAGTTTCCCCATCCAAAAAATGAACTGGAGAAGGAAAATGGCAAACCACTACATCTTCTTTGCCAAAAAATCCCAAATGGGGTCATGAGGAGTCAGACCAGACTGAAATGCCTAAGTAACAATAACAAAGAAAATTAAGAGGCATGTTTGAGTAACAGGAAATAATCTAGCTTGGCTGAGTTGTGGGATATATGTAGGGAGAGTAAAGGAACATTTGGCTGAACAGCTAAAGGGGAGCCATACCTGGAAGAGCCTTGATCATTATAATAACTTTGGGCTGCCTCTGGGAGGCAGGTATCGTTACATAGGAAAGCTTTGCAGAGGGTCCCAAAGACCTGCCCTTTGTCCTTTTCTGCTCAACATTTTAATCAATGACTTTAATGAAGGTATAGATTTCATTCTCATCTGCTTTGCCCATGACAGCTGGGAAAGATGGCTCACACGTTAAAAACTAGGAACCCAAAGGAACTTTTCGAGTTAGAGAAATAGACTGAACCCCCCAAAAATGAAAATTTATCAGGATAAATCTAAGATCTAACACTTGGATTCAGAACACATCAAGTACACCTTTATAGATAGAATAAAACAGAAAATTACAAGTGGGGAGGGGTATGAAAAGCTAGAATATATTCAATGGAAAGAAGATAAGACAATTTTAGCTGAAAAGGCTTATCCAAATGTTTTGTTTCTCTTGGCACTGAACACATATACAGTAGGTGCTTAATACATGCTGCCTTCTATTATTTTGGAAAAACCATGACCATAGACTGCAAGAATATCAATTCTTTCCAGAAAAAGGGAGGTGATAGCCTTGCTGCGTTTTGCCCTAGCAGACCACATTTGAAATATTGAGGTTAATTTTTGGACAAGCACGTTTTAGGAAGGACTTTAAAAAGAAGGAATGTCTGTTCATCAGGGGAAATCCAGGCCAGTGAAGGAATTAGAAGCCATTCCTCAAGAGGACTGGTTGTAGGAATTAGGGATTTTCTTGATGGGAATATGAGAGCTGTATTCAAATACATGAAGATTTGTACACAGAGCAGGAATCACACATGTTTTGCTTGGTCCAAAGAATGAAGCGATGTGTGAACATTGCATAGAGACAGTTTTTGATTCTTTGTGAGTAACATTCCATAACAGAGCTATCCCAAAGTAGAATGGATTGGATAGCAATTTTTAAGTTGACCCAACTGAGATCTTCCATTAAAGGTAGGATAATCATTAAAATCATTTTGGGGATATTTTGTAGAGGTGATCCCTGGTTAGATATCAGCTGAATTACAATAATGTTGAGGTCCCTTTCTTCTCTCAGCCTATGATAAGTCATTGGTAACCACAAAGAACATTATCAGTAAAATGAGGTACGTAAAAGGTTCTCTAACTCTATCATTTGACATTTGAAGAAACTGAGGCCCAGAGAAGTGGTTATTCATTGAGTGTCAAACAGCTAATTAGTAGTAGAGTCAGGACTAATTAAGTCTTCGGACTCCTAGCCCAGTTACTTTCCTACAACACTGGTGTTGTTCATCTTTCATTGTCTAAGAGGACCAAAGATCCCACAAGGGTGATATCTTGACTTGTGTGTGAATTGGATTTAAGTGAGGCAGAGTTGCACAAAGCCGTCAGCCTCACTCTCTCCTCCAGAGTCATTGAAGTCCAAAGGCAGGACAAAAGTCAAGAGTGCTAGTGATGACTCATGATGCAGTGGATGACCTTGGCATCGTCAATGTCTGACCAAGCCCTCCAAGCATTTCATAGTCCCTGCTTCAGCTGATTTCATGGTCAACAGAACAATTGTTCTCATCTGCCTATTCCACCAAGGGAAGTGTTCACATGTTTGCAATAGGCATCCTCCTAACTCATCAAAAGGTTTGAGGTCTGTAGGTTCCCTTCAACCTGGGTTAGCCTGTCTTCTGAGATGATTTTTGCCAGGATGTGGTCTCTGTACATTCTACAGTTTCTTGGAGTCACAGGTGAAAGTTGGGTGAGAGGTAGACACCAAAGGTGGATGAGAAGCCCTGAAAAGTGCTCAGTAAGCCCTCACACTAATCCTCCCTGAACACTCCATATACTTCTATGACATAATGCTGCCTCTCAAGACACTAACCACCATGACATATTACTTATCTCTATCATATCCTAGTGGAAATGAAATAGATGCACACCTCAGATAGAATCCTTTATGTTTAGTGCATGTACTTCAAACAAGGTGATAAGCCCATTAAAACATTTGAGGAGATGGTTCCATTAGAGGTCTTCAAGTCGCTTATATTTTTATATCCCTCATAACTATATCTGGGGCTCCACGGGTTTAAAAAACTCTCATACACCAGACTGCATGCTTGCTAAAAATCAGTTAATAATTCATCTCTAGCTTTGTCAATTGGTCAGTTTTATTGTTTTCTATCTAAAAGAAGAAGCTAGATAACGTTTGGAGAGGCAGAGTGCCTGTTTCCTGGGATTATCCCATGAGTCAGGAGCCAACCTGTCTAGCTTCTAGACTCTTGGTCTTGCACTTTGCCTTCAGTATTGTGCCAACTTTACTTAGTGGTAATAAAATGAGTGTTGACTTGTAATTGCTGTCTAGGGGTGAGTACAGCAGTTGTTAAAAGTTCATTTGATTCTTGGCTGCATCCAGCACTCATAGTTCTGTTGTACTTTGTCCTGGTCAGACCACACGTGGAATTTTATATTCACATCTGGGTACCACATTTTAGGAGGTAAACTGATAAACGAGAAAGTGTCCACAGGAGGGCAACCAGGCTAGTGAAGGGTCTTGAGTTCATATTATATGAGAATTAGTTGAAAGATGTGAGGATGTTTGATCAGGGAAAAGAAGACTTAGAGACAACATGAGCGATGTCTTCAAATATGTGAGGGGCTGGTATGTGGAAGGAAGAATGAATTCCGAAGTTATGGAGCCAGATTTAGGGTTCCTAACAACTAGAGCTCTCCAGTGATAGAATGGGCAGCCTCAGGAGGTAATGGCTTTCACCCTGCCAGAGGTCTTCACACTGACCACTTGTTAGGGATGCTGTAAGGGGGATTCTTGGCCAAGTATAGGTTGGACTAGGTAGTCCACATTAGAGGACAAAACTAGGAACCCAGAGGAACTTTTTAAGTTAGAGAATTAGACTGAACTCAATAAAATGAAAATTTATCAGGATAAATCGAAGGTCCAACACTTGGATTCAAAGCACATTAAGTGCACCATTATAGGAGAAAATAGAAAATTACAAGGGAGATGAAAAACTAGAATACATTCAACGGAAACAAAATAATTTTTAGCTAAAAAGGCTTATCTAAGCTTTTGTTTCTCTTGTCACCAAGCACATATGCAGTAGGTGCTTAATGTATGCTGCCTTATATTATTTTGGAAAAATCATGACCATAGACCGCACCCTTCCAAGGTAAAAACCCTGTGATTCCTTTTTCTGTCATCAAACAACACCCCTACTCTATTGTCGATAGTCTGTCAACAACAAAAATTTGCAGCCAACTAATCAATAAGCATTTATTAAGCCCTTACTCTATTCTAGGCACTGTTCTAAGCTCTGGGAATACAAAGAAAGACAAAAACCAAAACACAATCTCTGCTCTCAAAGAGCTCGTTGTCTCATGGGAGAAATAACATAATAAATTACTATGTATGTATAAGACGTATATAGCACAAATGGAAGGTGATCTCAGAGGGAAGGCACTAGCAAGGGGCAGTAAAAAGGGGCTTTGGAGTGGTGTTAAAGATACCCTAAAGATGGTTAGATTTGAGATGAGTCTTGGAGGGAGGCTAGGAGGCAGAGGTGAGGCATAGAGGAGGAAAGTGTAAGAAGACATGAAAACTAAGAAGTCAAATGGTGAAGAGCTTTGAATACCAATCAGTATTTTATATTTGATACACTGTGGCACACGCCCATGGAGCTTCCCCATTGTCACCTTTTATATATGTATTTATCACCCCATTGGCCCAAGCTCCTCTCCTGAGCTACGAAAAAAGAAAATTACTATTCTTTTTTCTATTCTGATCAACTTGGAAATCATAATAGTGAACTTAGAGCATATTTAATCATAAGATCTTAAAATTTAGAGCTGAAAGGGACCTTTGGAAATTAGCCCAAACCCTTAATTTTCTAACTGAGCTCTATCTAGGAGGTAAAAGTACTTTTCCAAGGTTCCACAATTAGCTGGTGGTAGCCAAGGTTTGAATCAGGATGTCTCCACCAGGAGAAAACTGACTTGGGAAGTTTAGCGTGCTTTCGTAGATAGTTATTTTTCTCAAACAAATACACTAGTACCTCCAGGCTAAATGACTGACTGTACCATGCCTTCATTTCTAGTGAATATATCTCTGACTACCATGGGACACTATCTTGCATTACTGAATGATATAGGATGAGATTGCAAAAACCAATAATAAAACCGAGACATAAATATTAATAGCTAGCATTTTGTGCTTTAAAGCTGGCAAAACACTTAACATCTATTATCTCATTAGATCCTCACAGCATGTTTATGAGATAGATGTTTTTATTAGCCTCTTTTTACAGATGAGGTAACTGAGATTGAGTCCCACTTCATAGCCTTAGTCATTCCTGAAAAAGAACTTTGCTCCCTCCATCTTGTGCCTCTGTTCCTTTCAGTTCCCCTTTGTATCTGCTGCCCTACCTGGTTTCAACTCTAGGGAACAAGATGCACCTTGCAGGATAAGCTTATCACTTCTAAACTCACCATCATGTTCTTAACTCTTCTGATTGACAGGCTAGAAGGTTGAGTGCCCAAACTCCTCCCAATGCCTATCTTTATAGGGGGCAGAAATTGGTCTTTCCTATTTACTCTATCTGATGCTCTAAGGAATTCTAAGGAATATCCTGGGTCCATACTCTCTGGGGTCCTGCCCCATTCCCCTTTATTGCCTCCTTTTGTGTATTATCTCCCCCTTTAGATATGTAATCTCATCGAGGGAAGGGATTATTTTTAATTAATTGTATCCTTAGTGCTTAGGTACACATTGCAGGCTCTTAATCAATGTTTCTTAGATTTGATTAGGATTCCTGATGAGTTTTTGTCCCCATCATTCCCCATCCACAGTAGTTTGGGGTCTTTCAAATTTTCACTTCCAGATCCTTCTCTCTTTTGGTGAAGCTGGAGATGAAAAGGAATAATTGATAGTGTGGTATGGGGAGAGGTCTGGGAATGAGGCCATCTCAGGAACTCTGGGGATAAAAAGATGAAGATATTAGAATTCCATCTATTTAAACATGGTACAGTGGAAAAGAACATTGGGTTTATAGTCAAAGGCCCTGTATTCAAACCCTGTTACTGACACTACTTCTCTGAGTCCCACTTTCCTCATCTGTAAAATGAGGGGCTTGGACTAGATGACCTTCCATTATTCATTCTATGGGGAAGATAGTCTACAACTCCCCTTCTGATTTCTGTTACTTCTGTGCTTTTGTCTTTGGCTTCACAGAAAAGTTTAGTTACAGACCTATTTGGCACAGCTGGATATGGAGAGAGAGAGGCTGCTGTGCAGCTGGCTGCCCTGTGGGGGCCCTGGCTGGGGCTTAGCAGGGACCCAATACTGGTAGTGGTGCTCACCACTGTTTATCTAACTTCCCAAGTACAAAGCATCCTTTCTGGCTGCAATGAATGAGAACCATCTAATGGACTACAATTTCTCCTTTATAAATAAACAAGGGATGAATAAACATGGAGTGAGAGGTTCAGAGCCCAGGAATAACAACTGCATCAGTGGTTTGCAGGAATGTCTCTGGATTTTTATTGGGTGTCATGGGTGGGAGGCGTCAAGATGATTAAAGAGACTGGGATTAGCTTGAAGGAATTGATAATTAGCTGGTAATTCTGGTAGGATATTGAACATGTTGGGAATGGGGAAATCACATGGAAGTAAAGGCTAGAGGATCAGAGTTTGGGCTGTTATGGAGAAGGGACTATATTTTTCCAAACCAAAATTCAGGATACACAGTTTGACAATGGATGGTCTTGCAAAACCTCATTGACAGTCTGCTTCCTTTTTGTGAAATCAGAATGGGAAAAACTGGGCAGCTCAGAAAACAATATGTAGTATTTATTAATGTTTTCTTGAAATGTAAATGTATTGTTTTACATTGAATCCTCTCTTATGGTTTGCTGTGCATACAGCAATTCTTTTTTATTTTCTTAGTTTGTATTTGTTTAAAATGAAAAAAATTACAAAAAATGAAACACATATTAAGAAAAAGGCAAAGAACAAGGGGAAAAAAAGAGATCAGACTGGTCCCAGAAAATTCAGGAGTGTGGAGGCTACTATAAGTTTGAGAGCATATATCTTCCTTCCTTTTCCCCTTTCTCCCTCCTTGAGTGATTCATATGCTACAGAGTCTGGAGTTCCCCACAGGAGAAATGGAAATTGGAAATATAGGCAGGGGAGGGAGGGAGGAATCACAGAACCATAGAATATAAGAATTGGAAGAAGCCTTAGTGATCTAGTCCAATCCTGTTATATGACAGGTGAAGAAACCAAGGGGGAAAAGAGTGGAAATGGAGCCAAGATTTTAAGTTTCAGTTTGAAAGGAGATGAAGTGTTGAGGTGGAGATGGTCAAGAAAAGAATAAATAGTATTAGTCTGCATCAATCCCTTTTATCTGGGATCTCAAAGCACCCAATGGAACTATAGAATGTGAGATTTGGAAAAAAAGAAAAAAAAAGAAATCACCCAATCTAATTATGGGAAACTGAGCCCCCTTGTGAGGCAAAGTCCAAGGCCATGCAGGTAGGCAACATCTAAACTTGGGCTACTTTCTCAGTTAGGGAGTATCTCTTGAAGACTTCTGAAAGAATGATGGGTAATAGATAGTAGTAATAATTTCAATATCTTTATGCAGAATTTTGCCATACTACCTTTCTCTAGCACATTGCCACAGGACTTAGAATACAGACTTAGAAGAAACCTGAGAACTGACTGAGGAGTCAGTGAATTTGGGTTCAAGTTCTGCCTTTAATACTTACTACCTGTGTGGCAAATCACAAGCTCTCCCTTGGCCTCAGTTTCCACAGCTTTAAGCATGATTGATAAGAGAAATATAAAACACTTTAAAGCAGCTCGAGATTAACCAAATATTTTATGTACATTTTCTTATTTGGTCTTCACTTCAACCCTATGAGGAAAGAGCTATTATTATTCCCATTTTATGGATCTGGAAATGGAGGTTCAAAAAGGTGAAAGTCTTTTCTCAACTTTAGAATCATGTGGTTGACCTAGCTGACCTCTGAGGTCTTTCCCAGCCCCACAACTAAGATCCTTAGAGAACATCTGGTACACATGATCATAACCTGAGCTGCATGGATAGATTTCAGTGTGTCTGTGAACTTGGTTAGAGAAAAAACCCAACAAAATACATCTTTATTTTCACTAACCTCTAACTGAAATTTAATGATGTTCTCTTAAATTAATTAAAATATTATTCTGAATAGGGTTCCATCACACACACACACACACACACAGGTAGGGAATACTCTCACTTTGCAAGTGAGGAAACTGAGTCCCAGAGAGGTTGAGCATCTTGTCCTGTGTCACAGTGGTAGGGTGTGCCAGACTCTCTGACTCCTAATAAACTTTTCTTTTTACTATAACAATTGAACCTATAGGGTGTGGAGATGAGGTACAGATGCTATGTTGAGGACCTCCAAGCCTCTAAGGAATATTTGAGTAGTGACTATCTTTATAGAGATAAAGACTTTTGCCCATGAAAAATCATTAGCACATCTTGACTTTTCCCAGGGTCATTCAATGAGTCAGGCGATAAGCTACTACTCCAGGCTCTTGGGACCAGGTCATGGGCTATCAGCCTTAGTCACATTTCCTTCTTCTCTCTGAACTATGGAATTATGTAGTCCTTCTTTGACTCCTTATACCATTTGTTGGTACATGTAATAAGATATTTGATTTGTCTCTTGTGGAGAATTCAAGTGCATTGTAGTCTGAGTGCTTTCAAAATGGGCAGGTTAGAGATGACTGCCCAGAATGGGCACCAAGCCTAGATGGGGGAAGCAGAATTTATAGTGACAGTGGAGCCAACTGGATGATTTGACCAGCTGCTTGGGCAGTTTGGGGGTTTCCATATTGGCTTTTTCCTCCACAGGGCTATCTTTGTTGGATAAGGCTATGTTCCCTGATGGAGCTTTTTCTCACTCCCACAGGCAGTCTGTTTTCATTTAAGGTGCATGAGATCATTATCTAACATCATGGCCACCGGAGAGAGTTTTTCCAAGGCTCCTGAAGGGATAAAATACTGCCTCTCTGCTGAAGTTCTTTCTCGTGGAACTGGTTAAAGTTAAGCAATTATTATTAGCTTGACTATTTTTGCTAAGTGCATTTCCGGTGGGCATAAAACTAACATAGAGCTCTAGAAATTTATACCAGGTTGAAAGTGAACAAAGGAAAAAAATCAGAATATTCTGAATCCTTGCAACTCAAAATAAGACTCTTCCCCCAACCAAAAAAAAAAAATGCATAAGTGAGTATGATGGATTTTAAATTCCCACTGCATCAGATTCATGTTAATTCAAGTACATTCAAAATAGCAGCAATTTGCAACAATGGTGATGAAGATCTCCACCCAAGGAAGCTAGAATATTGTAAAAATAATCTTTAAAAAAATATTTTATTTTATTTTTAATTTTTGAAATAGACATTTCAATAATATAGTATAATAAAAAAAAAGACATTTGCACATGAAACTGACTATGGGATGTGTGTGTGAGTGTGAATTTACATTGGGAGAAATAATTCCTGAATTTGGACAAGTTCATTTGTCTGTATTGTAGAAGTCAGACTCTTTCCTCTCCCCTCCTCTTCCCCTCCCTCTTTTAGATGCCAAACAGAAAAAACAGAAGTCGTTGAAAGACGAAGGGCTGAGAAATGTTTGTTGCACGTGCTCCCTGAGACATCCCCGTTGTTTTTACTACCTGTTTGGCATTAAGCATTTACACACGGGTTAGCAGTTTGTAACATTTTGTAAACATCCGTCTTGCTTTCCAACAGGCCTAGTAATGGCTCAAAAGCAGCTGGGGAAGAGATTGTGGTGAGAGAGCTTTTACCTAATCCACAGTGACTGACCAAACCGGGGTCATAACATGGTAGATTTAGAGCTAGAAGGGGCCTTGGAGGTCATTTAGTCTAACCTTCTCATTGCACAGATGAGAAAAGACATATTTCTGAGCCTCAGTTTCCTGATCTGTAAAACAGGAATAATAACAACAGTGTTTATTTCATAAGGTTGTTGTGAAAATCAAATATGATAACGTACAACCTGTCCTGAAAGTCTCAGTGCAGTTTTAAGCTTCAATATCTTCAAATATATAAATGCTGCAAATTTATCAAAAAAGTTAATTATTTAAAATTTTAAAATGTTATTATCTTTTCTAATAAAAAGTTCAACATAATTCCCTATCTTGTGCTATAGATCACTGTAATTATTTCTCAGATTTTATAAAAATTTTCAACAGTGGCTACTCAGTGATTGAAAGGATTGCTTTTGTCATCCTGGCTTTAAGATCATTCAATCAATAAAGTTTTGATCTCTTTGCAACCATTTTGATGTGACTCTCATCAGAAAAAAATCTCTTGGAGACTGATCAGGTGATTGAGGTGGCCAAGTGAGAAGATGTTGCCTGCCAGTCCACTGATCTGAGAAAGTGCCATCCTTTGCATGCTGTGGTGTGTCCTTTGTTCTAGAAGACAATCATGACATCAGGGAGGTGATGCCATGACGTGCAAGTAAGTTGGATTTAAGTGAGGGAGGACTGCGCAAAGTCACCAGTCTCACTTTCTTCTCCAGAGTCATCTAGGTCCAGCGGCCAGATATAGAACAGGACAACTGGAGATGGCCTAGGATGCCGTGGGGGACCTTGGACTTTTCCAGCTAATGTCTTTAACAGGTCTCAGTTTGACTGAGGCAACACCCAGTGATTAAGGCTTAATAAAAAAAAATGAGGCAAAGAATGGCCTCTTTGAAAAAAAAAAAAGATCCAGGAAGGGAAGACCCTTAGGGTTTCTACCTGAAACAGAATTGTTTTGGTCACTCATTGCACTTGTGGTGCACAATGATAGGGTGCCCTTTAATGTTAAAATTAAAAGATTTACCATTTGAGATGCACAAAACTAAATAAGGATAAAGGAAACAAATAATTCGACTTTCAAATTATATTTTGGTAAGTTTGTAGCATTTATACTTCTGAATTATTAAAGCCTAAAACTGCACTAAGGCTTTTGGGACATGGTATATAGAAAGGACTTTGCGAACTTTAAACTACTTTATAAAACATTCCCACAATGACTGTCATAGGAAAGATTTCAAACAAGTGATAATGTTTAGGATTGGACTGCTGATCTCCTTACCACCCACAAAACGCAAGAGTTGCCATTGGTTACACATCTGTATCTAGCGTTCCGACATCTCCTAACTCATGGTAAAGGAGTTTTGTCACTGACTGCTTTGAAGGGAATATGCTGTACCAATGGCCCACCATGGACAAGGAATACTAAAGAGAAATAAAGGGAAAGGCTATGGTCCTGAGATCAAAGGCCAAGAAAGAAAAATCCTTGAATAATGGTAGTAGTCAGGTCAAAGAATAATTAATATAGATTTATCAAGGTCTATATGCCAGGCACTGTGCTAACCATCGGGGATACAAAAAAGGCAAAATAATCCCTTCCTCCAAGACCTTACATCTAATGGTACCAAATACCAGCGCCAAATTGTCCTCTATAAATCCACTGGGAGTAGGGATCGTTGTATTTGTATCTCCAGTTCCTAGCATAGTGCCTGGTACATACATAGTAGGTGCTTAATAAATTCTTCTTAATTGATTGTTTTAGAGTGAGGGTTGGGTGCTCTAATCTGTCTTGTTCTATGCTGTCAAAGTTTATTGGCTTCACCAGAGGAATAATTGGCACTTCTCTACTGTTTATATTTGGCCGTTTATTCTCAATTCCCATGAATAACTAGAGAAAATCTGGCAGTGGCGACTGCTCCACCATGCTGTTTCATTTGGGCCACTGCCACGGCTTGATGCTGATATCATTTTTCCCCAAAGGAAAAAAAGGAAAAGATAGCAGTAGCTCAGGCTAGGCACGTAGCTATTCAGCAGGGTAGCACTCCCAGCCCAGGCTAAGCAAACTAATTCAGCTAAAATCAGAACCAGCCCAAACTTTCGACCTCAGCGTCATGCTAGCAGAAACCCTACAAATCTCATCAGAAAAGAGTAGTACGGGGACAGAGCAAAATGAAGAGTTGCGTTTGTTTGCTGATTTTAAAGTACACAGAAGTCTCACTACAGCCATGTCCTCAGGGTTCTTCCACTGGATCACTCTTTGGGGAAACCAGTATCTAATGAGGTCCTTTTATTACAACAATAATTAAAAGCCCATGGGTAGGGTTGAAGATAGAATTGCTTGATGATAAATTCTTCTCACTGGTGAGCAGTGTTTATATGAAATGTCTTCTGTAATAACAGGAGGCTATGAAAATTCCAGGGGGTATTATGAGGGGGATGTTGAATGATTGATAGGGTTTTTACACCAACACCATCTTTCCCTGCCCTTCATATCCACACTAACTAGAAAAGATGCATGCACTTAGTTTCTCCCCTACATTTTAAACGGTAACAACATTGAATGAAAGCATTTTAACCAATTCTGTTGGAGGATGAGAGTCCAGCACAGGTCGGTTCAGTTGCAAGAGAAGAAGGGGTTTTCTATCCTTCAGAGGGAGAAGGCAGGGGTATGGAGGATGTAGGCCAGGACCTTCCTAGCTAAGGCTAGTGGAAGATCATAAGGTATGGGGTAGGTGGGTTGGAAAACTTCCCTGGGGGAAGCAAAATGCCCTCCTTACCCCTCCACAAAGCCCCCTGTTACCCTAATCTAGTTATATATTTGCACTGAACCAAACCAAACCCATGGGATGGGTGCACTTTAAATAATAATAATGATGATGATGATACTAAATACAAATAATTAAATTAAATAATTTATTTTTTAAATTATAAAAATAATTTAATAATAAATAAATTAAATAATTACAAATATAATTAATTTAAATATAATTAATTAAATATTAAATAATAATATTAAAATCTAGCATCTATATACTACTACTACTAGCTAATATTTATGTAACTCCTATTATGTGCCAAGCACTGTGCTAAGCACTTTAAAATATTCTCATTTGATGTTCACAACAACTCTGGGAGGTAGATGCTATTATTTGTCCCTATTTTACAGATGAGTAAACTGTGACAGATTTAAATTTTTTAAGTGAAGTATACTTTATGTAAAATAAGCTTTCCAGGATCACACAGCTAGAATCTGAGGCTGAATTTTAACTCGTGTTCCTAACTCCAAGCCCAGAACTCTATCCACTGTCCCACTTAGCTGTGCTTTAAGGATGACATATATGTATATTTCCTCATTTGATTCTCACAATAATCCTATGAAGAAGGTGCTATTACTATCCCCATTTTATCTTTAAATAGCATCTTATTTTTTCCCAATTACATGTGAAGACAACTTTTAACATTCATTTAAAAAAATTTGAGTTCCAAATTTTCTCCCTTTTTCCCTCCCTCCTCCTCCCTAACAAGTTAAGAATTTTAAATAGGTTATATATGTACAATCATGTAAAACATGTTTTCATATTAGTCATGGTATGAAAGAAGAAACAGACCAAAAGAAAAAAAACATGAAAAATATAAAGAAAGTAAAAACAGTATACTTTATTACATATTCAGACTCCATCAGTTCTATCCTTAAGTATTTGAAGAACTTTTTTCTGAAAAATGGTTTAGACGTACTTTGCTTGACCCTAAAGACCAAAAATGGGACCAGCAAATGAAGCTGGAGAGCAGCATATTTTAGCTTAAAATAATTTTTAAAAATCACCTTATTAACATTTGTTGGAAACCTTGGGGAGTGGATTCATGCTTAAAATATGAGTAGGAATAAATGCACTGTCAGAAACTGAGGAAGAAGGTGGTTAAGTGATTTGCCTAAGCATCTGAGGCAGGATTCAAACCTGATCTTGGTAATTTCAAGTCTAGCATTTTCTCCACTGCAAAAACCAGAACCTGGTAAAGGGTGAAGAGTATGCTTGAGGAGGAGATGTAACAACAGAGTGTAGCATGACGGTCACTCCCATCACCAGCATCCTGTGGCAGGAGGGCTGTCCTGAAAGAAGTAACAGTAAATTATAATGCCTTTTTCATCCACCTCACTCTTTAGTTCTTTTTTCCCTTAAAAAAAATTTATTTATTTTATTTTTAACATTCATTGTTAAAAAAAATTTGAGCTCCAAGTTCTCTCCCTTTAGCTCACCTCCCACCCCACATTGAGAAAGTAAGCAATATGATATTGATTATACATGCCTTCAACCCTTTTATTAGGGGTTTTGTCAAGTAATTCCAAAGACAGAGTTCTTTGTCTAATGTTCCAGGAAATCAGCCAGTTTTTCTTTTGCTGTCTTTCCTCCCTCCTATGCTCTCTACATGTCTTCTTCCCTTCAGGGTGTTCTATCGAAGGAATGATCACTGAAACTACTTGAATAGATAACCTTTCCATCTCGGTAAAGGGAGGCTAATGGATTCCCAGCTTTCTGTGAAAAAGGAACACAAGAAACCACAGTTCAGCAAAGTCCTGGGAGTATGTGGGGGCATTTTCAACTCTGTACTGTTGTTAGAAAAAGTTGGCACAGTAATGACAATAACTGACATTTATATGGTGCTTTAAAGTTTACAAAGTACTCTACATATATCATCTCCTTTGATCACAATCACCCTGGGGGACAAGTGCTGTAGGTATTGTTTTCACCCCCATTTTACAGATGAGGAAGAGAAGTGATTTGTCCATCATCTCAGGATATGGACCTGTATCTTTCTGACTACAAGTTCTTGTTGGAGCCTCTAATAGTATCCATTACTCTGCCTCTAGCCCTCCCTCTCCACACTAAGAATCATACAGCTTGGGGAGTTGGGGAGAGGTCCTGGAAAAAGGTTTTTCCTAGTAACAGGAAGTTCCCCACCAGGGGTGGGGAACTTGTGGCCTCGAGGCCACAAGCAGTGCTCTAGGTCCTCAAATGCAGCTCTTTGACTGAATCCAAACTTCACAGAACCAACAGATGTGACTTTGAGGCTGCAGGTTCCCCACCGCTTTAGGCCAACCCTTTCTTGGGTTTGAAGTGCAGGAAGTGGGGTGGGAGGTAAGCTAAAAGAAGAGAACTTGAAGCTCAAATTTTTTAAAAAATAAATCGCTGGAAGTGAGTCAAGAATTGCTTAGGGTAAGTGTTCCCCATACCTGTGCTGCAGCTCTGTTTTGTGGGTTTGGTTGTTTACCTTCCCCTTCTGCCTATGGCTTCGGTGACCAGGAGTGTGTCTGGCAACCCCCTTGGTGGAGCAGAGATTGTAGAGAAGTTTCATCTACAGTCAGACCAGCTGAAGGTGTTGATTATCTCCCTGGGCTGCACCATCACCGCTTTGGAGGTGAAAGACTGGGTTGAGAAATTCTCAGATGTGGCTAGCTTTGCTGAACTGAAAGGATATCTCAAGAAGTATACATACTTTGGAGCAGTAGCTGGACGAATGGCCAACCAAATTGCCAAAGGGACGTTCACCATGGATGGGAAAGAATACAAGCTGGCTATTACCTAATAGTCTACATGGAGGATTAAAAGGTTTTTGACAACGTCCATCAAACCCCTCAAGTGATGTTCAAGTGATTGAACAAATGATGTTCAATTCTCCTTGGATCAGTCCAGATGGAGAGGAAGGTTATTCTGGTGAGTTGAAAGTCTGGGTCATGTACACACTCAGTAGAGGGGGAGGGCAGTTAATAGTGAATTACAAAGCCCAGACCAGCAGCACCACCCCAGTCAGTCTGACCAAGCACTCATATTTCAACCTGGTAGGCCAGCGTTCTCCAAATAGAAGTGATAGTGAAGTTTGTATAGATGCTGAAGCTTTTTTTGTGGGTCAATGATAACCTGATCACTACTGGAAAAGAGGAATCTGTGCAGGGGACTGCATTTCACCTGAGGAAGCCTGTGGAACTTGGAAAGCACATAGAGAAGTTCCAGATTAATGGTTTTCACCACAACTTCTGTCTGAAGGATATGCAAGAGAAGCATTTTTGTTCAAGGGTCTATCATCCCTCCCACTGGACAGAAACTGGAAGTACACACAACCTAGCTTGGGGTTCAGTTTTACACTGCCAATTTTCTAGATGAAACGCTGAAAGAAAAGGGTGTGCTGTGTACCCCAAACACTCAGGTTTTTGTTTTGAGACCCAGAACTGGCCAGATGCAGTCAACAAGCCACATTTTCCTTGTGTACTGCTTCGTCCAGGTGAAACAGATAACCACACTACTTCAATTTTTCTGTGACTTGAGGACATTCACATTGGATGATGAACAATGGGAAAACATCTAAAGCTTCTTTGGTGACCAAGGTTCTGGGTTTCCCTTTCCTAAAAGGGGAGGTATGCATTTTAAGGACCTATGCACCACAAAGAGAGCTGCTATAAATATTTTTGTACCTGTGGGACCTTTCCCCATTTTTATGATCTCTTGAGGATGCTTAATATTTATCTTATAGGAAGGCATAGGGAATAAAGTAATAGAGGATCCAAAACAAATAACAAAGAGTTAAAAGTCAGGCAGCATTATGTTCTATACATATGAAGCATTGATTGGTTTTACTGAACCACTTTTTTTCTCTTTTAGAAAATCTTTGTTCTATGTGCAATGGGGGAGTGACCAAAGAAGGGTCCAGTCATTAGATTATGTGTAGCTTGACCCTTCCTGGAAAGTGTTCCATGAGCAGTGTTCTGTTTCCTGCCAATCTCTTTCCTCATAACTTTCAAGAGAGCAAGAGACTAACCCCTCAGACCTTTTGCAGGCATGTTCATTTCCTCCTCAGCCTCTACTGAATCTTTGGTCCTTCTGGTTCCTCAGCCAATCAGAATTTTTATTACAACATAGTCTTCATAGTCCTTCAGTTACTCAGGACTAGATATTGATTCCCTGGAGTTCCAGATGTTGGACTGGCAGTGGCCAGGGAATACCTGCATATGCTTTGTATAACCCAGTAGGAAGAGAGAAACTGAACTTGCTTTAAAGGCTGTGCCCTCATTGGCAGGTTTCCCAAAACAAAAAAAAAATATGATTCAATGAGTAGAGAAGAAAAGGGATATATTTAGAAACAAGAGTGATGATTCTTTAAAAAGTCAATAAGATTTAAGGAGCAAGTTCCACCATACCCATTTCCCAAACTACCTTCTCCCAAGCTTCCAGGTACTGGAGGTTGTAAATCCACTTGCCTCCATGTTTCCTGCAGTTTTTCAGAAGGAATGAAAAATGGGGGTTATCGATTTGCCTATTAAATGAATGTCAATACCTGGAAGTTGATATGTCCTGGGACTGTAATGCTAAAACACTGCAAGGAGCCATCTTGCTTCCTTCCAGGATCTGATACAGGAAAATTTCTCTTGCCACTACTTTGTCCAGGAGCACTGGTGATATTTGAACCAGCTCCCTGTTTTCCTTTTCCTAAGAACAGATTTCATTCTCTCCATCCTTTTCTAAGCTAGATGGTACAGTGGATAGAGTGCTGAGCCTAAATTTGGGAAGACCTGAGTTCAAATCTAGCCTTAGGTACTATCTGTGTGACCCTGGGCAAGTCATTTAGCCTGTTTGCCTCAGTTTCCTCAACTGTAAAATGGGCTAATCATAGCACCTATCTCACAGGGTTATTGTAAAGATCAAATGAGATAATACGTGTAAAGTGCTTAGCACAGTGCTGGCACATAATAGGGTGCAATATCAATGCTTACTCCCCAGCCCTTCCCTTTCCCCCCTTCTCACAAAAGTAATTCCTCACTCCAAAATTGGTGAATTGAAAGCTGCTGACTTACATACAAGTGCCTGGAGATGGAGCTCCCAAAGAGACCATGGGGTAGTTATGAGTCCTGCCCACAATAGAAATGTCAATTATGGAAATAAAAAGTCCAAAAGCTATACAGGGACTTTACGAAGACCTAGTTTGCTACCTTTTGCTGTTCCCTGGGTGTTTATTGTACTTGTCTCCAGTGGAGCCTGCAAACCCTTACACAGCAGGGATGATGTCTTATCATCCTTGAGAATCTGTGTTAGTATCCAGATATCTAGTAAATACTTGGTGATTGGTTAGTCTCTCTTCCCTACTACAACATCTCCTAAAAAGCTTTACTGATCCATCAGTGATGTACGAGTTCACCAATGTGAGATCTCCTTCTGCTGAAGCATGTTGTGACCCATCTATAAACAGAGAACGGCTGAAGGCTACCTGCCCATAGCCACGTACTTCATGCCTTCCTTCGGGTGATTACCTCCAGTTTCCCCTCTCTATAACTTGTTTCTACATAGTTGTTTGCATGTTGTTTCCCCCGTTAGACTATGAGCTCCTTGAGATTATTTTTTTGTCTAGGGACTATTTTTTGTCCCAATACTGAGCACAGTACCTGGTACATAGCTGCTGTTGGTTAGTCATTTTTCAGTCATGTCTGACTCTTCCTGACCCCATTTGGGATTTTCTTGGCAGACATACTGAACTGGTTTGTCATTTCCTTCTCCAGCTCATTTTACAATGATGAAACTGAGGCATACGGGGTTCAGTGACTTGCTCAGGGTCACACAGCTAGTGTCTGAGACCAAATTTGAATTCAGGTCTTTCTGACTCCAAGCCTGGTGCACCTAGCAACCCACTGTAGGCAGTTAACAAGTGTTTAGGAATGACCTGTGAATGCCAAAGGTAAGATTTGATCCCAGATCTACTGGATTGCAGCTGTATCTTTCTCTATATGCTTCATAATACTGCCTCTGTAAACAAGGACTTGTTAATAAATATTAATTAGCAAACATCAAATAAATTACTAATAATTTACCAGTAATAAATAAAATAAAAATAAATTATTAGTAAGTTACAAATAGATTACTAATACCTTCCTGCTTCTGTGCATCCAATTGTATCTTCAAGGCTTAAAGAGTTAATGAAGCTTCCAAAACTGCATCCCTGAGTCACCTGGAGAATCAAGCTCAGTGAGTGGTAACTGATAAATCCATAAGCCGGGCAAAGCTAACCTAGTCACCAAAATTTTCTACTGCTGAATGATTCTCTGCATGTCTACAGAAGAGGCTTAAAATAATCCTTCGATTCCACAGAAAGTTATGTCTTTGCCCCTAAAAATGTCTAAATAAACAGGGGCCTAATGAGTTTCAGATATGGTGGAGAGGAGAAAGGAGAAGACCCAAGGGAGGGGAAGGTTGATAACAGAGTGAGTGGAAAATAATCTCTGGAGTGGCGCCAGAAGGATAACCCACAGGACATTAGTGACAGCAGCTAGCACAGATGGTCCAGCACATGGACACAGGGGAACCTGGAGGATGAGGGGAAAGAAGCAAGGATGAACTTTCACAAAAGTAATTCTGGGCCTCCAAGTGCATCTGCATCATAGGATTCTGTATACCTGATGGTCAGCAAATTGTATATGCATTGCAGAACTAGCATGTGGGGCTCATTTTCATGACTTGAGGGAGACAGGTCAGGAAGGGAACCAGATCATCATTTGGGATCTGGAATAAAGATGAGGGAGTCCCCTGCGTGTGATAGATAAACTGACCTTTTTGTTCTCTGAACTCATCATTTCTCTTGCCTCCAAGTTTTTGTGCAAGTTGAAACCCTTGACTGGACTGATCTCTCTCTTCTTGGACTTGTAGTGAGTCCACTAATCATCAAAGACTTATTAAGCCCCTACTATGTACCAGGTCCCCTTCTGGATCACTGCCTTGTGGTGGAGTGACTTGTGTAGCTCAATGAAACCATGAGCTATGCAGTGCAGGGTTACCTAAGATGGACACGTCATAGTGGAGAGTTCTGACAGAAGGTGATCCGCTGGAGAAGGAAATGGCAAACTATTCCAGTGTCTTTGCAAAGAAAACCCCATGGATAACAGAGTCTGGCACACTACAGTTCATGTGGTCATACTGAGTCAGACATGACTGAAAGACTGAACAATTAATGTGTCAAGGACTGTGATAGCAGCTGGGGATATAAAGAGAAGCAAAAAGCAATCTCTGCCCTTGAAAAGCTTACATTCTAATGGGAAGATAATGGGTGAATAACTAATTACATACAATATACATACATATGTGTATAGACACATTTATAGTAGATGGAAGGCAGTCTGAGAGTCATTAGCGTCTGGAAGGACCAAGAGAGGCCTTTCTCAGAAGGTAGGGTTTGAAATGAATCTCAAAGGAAACCAGAGACACTAAGATTGGAGAAGCTGAGAAAGCAGGATGCTCTAGATATGGGAAGCAGCCAGTGCAATGGTACAGGAGATGAAGTGTCCTTTGAGGATGTAGTGTTCTGTGAGGAGCAAAGGTAGAGGGTTGCAAACCTGGATGGTGAAGAGAATGGTGATGCCCTTGATAGCATTTAGGGAAGCTGGGCACAGGGAAGGTTTTAGGGGGAAAGTAATGACATCTATTTTGGATATAAGTTTGAGATGCCTATGGGATATCCGATTCAAAATGTTCAAAAGGCTGCTTGTGATTTAGGACTGGAGGTTAGGAAAGAAGATATACAGATCTGGGAATTATCCGATGATAACTGAACCCATGGGATCTGATTAATAGATCGAGTGAGATAATATAGAGGAAAAACAGATACCACTAGTTGGTGAATATGACACTTACTAAGAAGAAGTAATTGAGTAGATAGGAAAAGAACTAGGTGAGAGTTGTTGTCATAAAAACTTTGGGAGGAAAGAGTATTCACCTGGAGCTAAAAAATGTCAAAGACCATAGAGAGGTCAAGAAAGACTGAGAAAAGACCATTAGGTTTGTCAATTAGATCATTGGTGACCTTGGAGAGATCAGTTTCAATTGAATGATGAAATTAGAAGCAAGATTTTAGAGGGTTTAGAAGAGAATTGAAAAAAGAGAAAGTGAATTGAGCCCCTCTCCTTTCCTCTCCCCTCCCCCTCCCCTCTCCCCCTTCTCCCCCCCTCTTCTCCCTTTCTCTCCCCTCCCCTCCAAATTATATTTTACTTACTTATCTGTGCCCTCCCCTAGTTTGAGCAAAATACAAGTTTCCTGCGGGCAGGGACCATTTGTGTTTCTTTCTCACAAGTAAGAGTTTAATAAATGTTTGTTAAATGAATTGAATTAATTAGGTAGAAAAGATTCATCATGGACCACAGCCTTTTAAAGTAATCCAAAAGAAAAAAAAACTTTGAGGAAAGGTCTCCATCTTATTAGTTGAAATGTAATGGTGAGGGGTGGTTGAGTAAATCAATCAGATTACCGTACTTCATCTAAAGTTTATCTAAGCGATAAACTATTACCATCAGGGAGGAATATGTTTTTGTTGTATCAAGCTGACCAAAAGCATTCTAAGTAAGTGTGAAAAAGTCTTGATCAGTTTAGATGTTGATGATGAGTTAATAGATGAACTGGAAGTGATGCTGCCCAGGAGAAATGTTCAGATTAGCTGACACCTGGGTCTTCTATAAAACAGCCGACCAATGCAAAGTTGAGTAGCAGTTCTAACTGAGGAGAGAATGTTCCAGTTGAACATTAAGAGAAGTAATCACTTGGTGAAGGAATACCTTGCCCTGGATCTCCCCTGACATCTCATGAATTTGGAGGACTTTCCAGGGACTGGTATAAAGGACCAATAAGAATGCAAACCCCTTCCTCTCCTCAAGTTGGGATAGAAATTGAAACAGGGTATTGAGATGGAAAAGCAGAGGGAGATATGAATGGAGATTCACAACTGGAGTTCTTACATAATTAAAATTGACAAAATCATTAGAAACACTGTTTTTGTCTCTTCACTGTCTTGCTCAAGAACCTACTATGGTCTTTATTTCCCGTGCTCCATTATGCACATCTTCCACTGTAGTCAGGCCAGTTTGCTTAATGTTCTCTACATATGACATACTTATTCAGGCCTCCTTACCCTTGCTGTCCTAAGCCCTCACATACCCTTGATATCATGTGTCCTTCTTTCTTCCCATTTAAGCCTTATTGATCAAGTTCAAGATATAGTTCAAGTCTTATCTGCTGCAGGAAGCAATTTCTGACTCCTCCAACCCACAATCATTTCTCCCTTCTCTGAGTAATTTCATACTAACCAGTATGAAGTAATATAAAGCATACTGAGTCTAGGGTTAGAAGACCTGGGGCCAAATCTCAGCTCTGCTGCTGAGGACTTGTATGACCGTGGGCAAGTCTTTTCATCTGTCTGGTCTTCTGTTTCCTCTTCTTTAAATTAGTGAGGGTTTCCAGCTCTACATATATGATTCTATGAACTTAGCACTTGTAGTCAACAAGCAGGTGTTAAGTCCTTACTATATTCCAGGCACAATGTTAAGCATTGGGAATGAATATAGAAACAAAGAGAGACAGTCCCTGTCCTCCAGAAGCTATGGGAAAAGACAATATATAAAAAGCAATTGGGATTGAAACGGGAGATAGAAGAATATGGTGGCAATGTCTGGAGAAGCAACGATAGCTGGCCTAAGCCCTTCCTCAAAATGATGGCATTACTTTTACATGGAATTTAGCACTTAACTAATAACTGACTTAAATAAAGGGCAGCAAGGTGGTAGTGTGAACACCAGGCCTGGAGTTAGGAAGACTTGAATTCAAATCCTGCCTCAGATACTTCCTAGCTATGTGACCCTGGTCAAATCATTTAACCCTATTTGCCTCAGTTTCCTCATCTATAAAATGAGCAGGTGAAGGAAATGGTAAACTACTCCAGTATCTCTGCTAAGAAAACCCCAAATGGGGTCATGAAAAGTTGGACATGGCAGAAAACGACTGAATGAAAGCAACAAAACTTATATAGTGCTTTAGGTCTACAAAGCATTGGAGTCAAGTGATGACATTTGGGTTCTCTTCTGAGAACTGTTGCACAACAACCCTGTGAGGCAGGTAGCACCAGTATTAGTATCCTCATTGTGCAGATGATCAGACAGGCCCAAGGAGGGTGTACCTTACCCACCATCTCATAGCTAATAGGCATGAGTGACAGAATTCCAACTCATCCAGTCAGCCAATAAATATTTATAAAAAGCTTATATGTTCCAGGTACTGTGTTAGTTGCTAAAGATACAAATATATGCAAAAAGAAAGATATTCCTTGTCCTCAAGAAGTTTAAATTCTAATTGAGGAACACAATACAAAATAGGTGAGTTGAATGGGGAGAGGGAAAGGGAAACATAATGGCAAAGTCCAGAGAGTCAGAAGCACAGCTGGAAGGGGAATGAAAGAGACCTCTAAAGGACTCACAAATAGGAGAAGGGGGCAGGAATGGAGGGATGGTTGCTTCAGAGTGAGAAGGTCAGATGGTGAAGATGACTGCTCTGGACCCTTCCCCCAAATGGAGATTCTGAGAACTCCTCAGCGTAAGAAGTGAGCGGAAGAAGAAGAGTGAGTAGAGAGTTAAGGCACTGGCTCTAAGTTCAGTTCCCCTCCTACCATGTTGTCAATGCTCAGTGATGTCTGACTCTGTGACCTCATGGACCTGTTTGTAGGGTTTTTTTTTTCTTTTTTTTGTGGGGTTTTCTTGGCAAAGATACTGGAGTGGTTTGCCATTTCCTTTTCCAATGTGTTTTTACGGATAAGGAATCAAGTCAAAAAGGGATTAAGTGACTTGAGCAGGGTCACACAGCTACTAAGGATCTGAGGCTAGATTTGAACTCAGGCAAAGAAATCCTTCCTGACCCTAGGCTCAGTGCTCTATCCACTGCACCACCTAACTGCCTTCCTTTCTACCATACCATGATGCTATCTTTTATTGTCACCTGTGTAATTATTTAATATATATTGGTCATGTTTCTTGAATAAGATAGTAAACTCCTTGAGAAAAGGAATCATACTTATTTGGTATCTCCTACAATACTTAGCATAATGTTGTCTCCTTGTAAATAAGTTGATCTCAGTCTATCAATTGATGGACAATACATGGATCTGAGATGGAGCAGGACCTAGTGCAGGGATGGGGAACTTGTAACCTACAGCCTCAAGGCTGAAGGTTACCCACCCCTGGCCTAGTGGATAAAGCTCTGGATTTGGGGGCAGTGAAAGGTGGGATCTGAGCTGGGCCTTTAAGGATATCAGGGATGCCAGGAGATAGGGATGAGGAGGGAAAGCATTCCAGGCATAAGACATAGCCAATGAAAACACACAGAACTGGGAAACTAAGTGCCTTGTTCCAGGAAAAGCAAAGAGGCCAGTACTACTGCAAATCCTCCAACAGGGCCTTAGGCACATGATAAATTCTTCTCAATAAATATTAGTTGGTGTCATATAGTCCAGGCCTCTGTAAGTAGTACCTATCTTTTTGTGACTGTTGACCTGGCCTCCCACATCCAGAATCCATTTGCATCAATGAGGTCTCTCATGATGTTGCTCTAGGGTTTGATTTCTTCCTACCTTGCAGAAAATTAAAATTGCCAGGACCTTCTTCCTCAAGTAGGAGAGGCAGAGCAATTTGAGAAAGTCTGGCCATGAAAATACATATTTTTACAAACCAGAGCAGGACCCTCTCATTATTCCAGCTTCCCAGAGTGAATACAATCATGTTTTATTCATCGAAAATATAGATTTTTATTGTTCTTCCTTCTCTCTCCAACAGCAGTGACTCTGCCCTGATCTGGCATGGCAATCTAGTTCATCTGTCCCTCAGGAGGGCTCCCCCTCCCATCCCCCTTCTCCCCCCCACTGCTCTACTCCATTTCTGCCAGCTGCTCATTGCATTGTCTGGGATGGAGAGCCCCTCTGCTGGGACAGAGGCGACTCCCTTGGCTAGGGGAAGGGGGCTTTTGTTTTTTATTATCCAAAGGAGCTAGTATGGGTAGAAAGATAGTGAAATAAAAAGGGAGGAAATGACATGTAGAATGCACATGGATTACCCATTTGTTCGGTCCCAGGGAACCACGTCTTCTCTCTGTGTATGTAATTTATTGACTCCAGGGTCTGTGGTGATTGCTTAGTGGTACACATGTTGCACTAGAGGAGTGAGGCACATGTGTGAAGGACAAAGGCAGAAGCGAATGCCTTGGGTCTAATTCCTCCTGGGTCAATCTTCTTCTCCAGAGGCGGAGCTCTTATTGTCTCCCTGGGCTAGGTCAAAGTGAAAAGGAGAATTGGTTTTGAGACCCCTCTAAGGGAGAATTAAAATAAAAACAAACAACATCTGCCTCCCCCCATTACCCCAGTCCTCCCTGCCAAAAACCCATCAACATATTTTTACCTCCTTACTCTGGTCTGGGAAACTACATCAATTCTCTGTCCTTTAGATATGCTCCGATATCTGAAGATAGTTCTATGGGGCTAGATGAAAGGGAATTTGGGGAAGAAAATGAGCCTTTGAACTAAGGGGCAGCTTTATTCTCCAATTTATCAGATGGAAAAACTGATCAAAAATGTTTAAAAAATTCAAAAAAGGTCACCGGAGTCCAGGGCTCTCTGTTTTCTAGATCAGACCACATCTTGCTCTATGCTCTGAATGCTTACATCACAAACCCTGGGACATTCACCTGAGAACTGATAATGAAAGGGAAATAAAATATCTGTATTAAGATGAATATAAATGTCCAAAGAGATTAATCCTGTTACAAAACATATGCAGGAGTTATGGTAGCCTATGCAATAATAACCTTTCACTTAATGCAGAACCTAATTATGTGGCAATTCCACTTCTCCAGAAGATAGTCAAGCACAAGTAAGGTCTCTAGGCAGCCAAATTCATCTTACAAAGTCTATGTACTAAGATATTTATAGCAGATTTTTGTGGTAGCTAAGAATTGGAAAATGAGGGGTTGCCTCTCAATTGGGGAATGGCTGAACAAGTCATGGCATCTGCTGTAATGGAATATCATTGTAATATTAGAAATGAGAAACAGAATGATTTCAGAAAAACCTGGAAAGACTTACATGAACTGATACAAAGTGAAATGAGCAGAACCAGAAGAATTTTGTACACATTAACAACATTGTTATATGATGAAGAATTGTGAATGACTTAGCTACTCTTAGCATTACAATAATCCAAGACAATGCCAAATGACTCATGAGGAAAAATGCTATCCATCTCCAGAGAGAGAACTGATATTGTCTGAATACAGTCGGAAGCATAATATTTTTCATTCTTTCTTTCTTTCCTTTCTCTCTTTCTTTCCTCTCTCTCTCTCTCTTTCTCTCTCTCTCTCTCTCTCTCTCTCTCTCTCTCTCTCTCTCTTTCTTTCTCTCTCTGTCCCTCTCTCTCTCATCTTTCCTTCTTTCCTTCCTTTCTATATGGAAATGTTTGACATAATTGTACATATATAACCTATATCACATTTTCCTCTCTCTCTCTCTCTCTCTCTCTCTCTCTCTCTCTCTCTCTCTCTCTCTCTCTCTCTTTCTTTCTCTCTCTGTCCCTCTCTCTCTCATCTTTCCTTCTTTCCTTCCTTTCTATATGGAAATGTTTGACATAATTGTACATATATAACCTATATCACATTGCTTGCCATCTTAGGGAGGGGGGAGAGAAAAGGAGGGAGGGAGAGAATTTGGAATTCAAAATTTAACAAAAAATGTTAAAATTGTTTTTACACATAATTGAGTAGGGGGAGAATAAATTGTTATTTTAAGAAAGAGACAAAAACCAAAGTCCAGAAAATTTATGGATTTTATTAACAAACAGCAGCCTGGCATAGTGGATGGAGAGCTGACCTCAAAGCCAAGAAAACCCAGGTTTAAGTCCTGCCTCTGGCCCATACTGGCTGTGTGACCCTGGACAAGTCACTTAACTTCTCAATGTTGTAGACCTCTCTCCAGAATTATGAGTTGCCTTGGTAGAGAAAGTCCCTCATTAGGAACTCCCTACATCAATAAAACCTTGGGTCTAGACCTCATCCTATCCTGTTTTAGTCACAAGAGAATCACTCCCAACTAATGTAAAGTCCTAGTGACCAAGAGTTGTTTTTTGACTTATCCTCAGTACGTGCCTGGCACAGTGCCTCAGAAACAGAAAAAAAAAACCCAATATACACAGTGATTCAATAGTATCAATAGAAAGAATAACAAAAAGAAAATAATTAAAACTAAATGCTTCAAAATTATCATGAAAAAACTTGGCACCAAAGGAGGGATATGAGAAGGCATTTCTCTTTGCTTCTCTGCAGAGGTAGAGAGTTCCAGGCACACAAAGGTGGTGTGTAAGGTAGACTTTCTTTTTCTTTCTTTCTTTTTTAATATAAATTTATTTACTTAACTTTTTACATTCATTTTTCACAAAATTTTGGGTTCTAAATTTTCTCCCCATTTGTCCCCTCCCCCCACCCCAATACACCAAGCATTCTAATTACCCCTATCACCAATCTGCCCTCTCTTCTATCATCCCTCCCTTCCCTTGTCCCCATCTTCTCTTTTGTCCTGTAGGGCCAGATGACTTTCTATTCCCCATTAACTGTATTTCTTATTTCCTAGTAGCAAAAACAACACTTGACAGTTGTTCCTAAAACTTTGAGTTCCAAATTCTCCCCATTCCTCCCTCCCTCCCCACCCATTCCCTTTGGGAAGGCAGGCAATTCAATATAGGCCTTATCTGTGTAGTTTTGCAAATGACTTCCTCAATAGTCATGTTGTGTAAGACTAACCGTATTTCCCTCCATCCTATCCTGCCCCTCATTGTTTCTATTCTCTCTTTTGATCCTGTCCCTCCCCAAGTGTTGACTTCAAATTGCTCCCTCCTCCCATTTCCCTCCCTTCCATCATCCCCCCCCACCCTGCTTATCTCCTTCTCCCCCACTTTCCTGTATTGTAAGATAGGTTTTCATACCAAAATGAGTGTGCATTTTATTCCTTCCTTTAGTCGAATGTGATGAGGGTAAACTTCATGTTTTTTTCTCAGCTCTTCTCTTTTTCCCTCCACTAAAAAGTCTCCTGCTTGCCTCGTGAATGAGAGATAATTTACCCCATTCCATTTCACCCTCTCTCCTCCCACTACATTTCTCTCTCACCATTTACCTTAATTTTTTTAAGATATGATCCCATCCTATTCAATTCACTCTGTGCTGTCTCTGTGTGTGCATGCATGTATGTGTGTGCACGCACGTGTGTACATGTGTGTGTGCATGTATGTGTATGCGTAGTCCCACCAACTACCCAGATACTGAAAAGTTTTAAGAGTTACAAATATTGTCTTTCCATGTAGGAATGTAAACAGTTCACCTTGGTAAGTCCCTTATGACTTCTCTTTACTGTTTGCTTTTTCATGCTTCTTCTCATTCTTGTGTTTGAAGGTCAAATTTTCTTTTCAGCTGTGGTCTTTTCATCAAGAATGCTTGAAAGTCCTCTATTTCATTGAAAGACCATATTTTCCCCTGAAGTATTATACTCAGTTTTTCTGGGTAGGTGATTCTTGGTTTTAGTCCTAGTTCCTTTGACTTCTGGAATATCCTATTCCATGCCCTTCGATCCCTTAATGTAGAAGCTGCTAGATCTTGAGTTATCCTGATTGTATTTCCACAATACTGGAATTGTTTCTTTCTAGCTGCTTGCAAGATTTTCTCCTTGACCTGGGAATTCTGGAATTTGGCCACAATGTTCCTAGGAGTTTCTCTTTTTGGATCTCTCTCAGGTGGTGATTGATGAATTCCTTCAATACTTATTTTGCCCTCTGCTTGTAGAATCTCAGGGCAGTTTTCCTTGATAATTTCATGAAAGATGATGTCTAGGCTCTTTTTTTGATCATGGCTTTCAGGTAGTCCCATAATTTTTAAATTGTCTCTCCTGGATCTATTTTCCAGGTCAGTTGTTTTTCCAATGACATTTCACATCTCCCATTTTTTCATTCTTTTGGTTTTGTTTTGTGATTTCTTGGTTTCTCATAAAGTCATTAGCCTCCATCTGTTCCATTCTGATTTTGAGAGAACTATTTTCTTCAGTGAGCTTTTGAACCTCTTTTTTCCATTTGGCTAATTCTGCTTTTGAAAGCATTCTTCTCCTCATTGGCTTTTTGAACCTCTTTTGCCAATTGAGTGAGCCTATTTTTCAAGGTGTTATTTTCTTCAGCATTTTTTTGGGTCTCCTTTACCAAGGTATTGACCTGTTTTTCATGCTTCTCTTGCATCTCTCTCATTTCTCTTCCCAGTTTTTCCTCCACCTGTCTAACTTGATTTTCAAAATCCTTTTTTGAGCTCTTCCATGGCCTGAGCCCATTGGATATCTATTTCGGATGTTTGGGATACAGAGGCCTTGGCTTCTGTGTCTTTCCCTGATGGTAAGCATTGTTCTTCCTCATCAGAAAGGAAAGGAGGAAACATCTGTTCACCAAGAAAGTAACCTTCTATGGTCTTATTTTTTTTTCCCTTTTCTGGGCATTTTCCCAGCCAGTTACTTGACTTCTGAGATTCCTCTCCACCCCTGCCTCACTAGTGCTTGGGGTCTGAGATTCAAATGCTGCTCCCCAGCCTCAGGGCTTTCCACAGTGGGCGTGGCTTCTACTCAATGTGAGCTTAAGTTCTGGTGCTCAGGTGGGGGCAGGGGCACCTCCCAGGCTCAGTTCCCTCAGGGGGTTTATGCGGAGACCTTCAGTAATAGATCTGATGTCCTGCCTGTTCCAGGAGTCCCTGTCCTCTGCTGCCTCTGCCGCTGCCTCCCAAGGGGGCCGGAGTTATGGAAACACCCCGCTCCCCTCTCGGCCAGCCCAGAAGTCTCTCTCACTGACCTGTAGTGCCTGTGGGTGGAGGGACCTTCACAGTCGCCGGAGGTTCCATCCATGAAGCCTGCTCAGATCTGCTCCTCTCAGGGCCGCATGGCCAGGGCAGGGCTGGGCTCCACTGTCTGGTGCATGACAGTTTTTCAGGGCTCTCTGGAATGGAAATCTCCTCCACTGTGTTGCTGTGTGGCTTCCACTGCTCCAGAATTTGTGGGGAGTTCTTTTTACAGGAAATTTATGGGTTGTGGGTTCAGAGCTAGCATATGTGAGTCTTTCTACTACACCATCTTGGCTCCTCCCCACCAAGGTAGACTTTTAAAATATATTATATAGTTTTGCCCAGGAGTATGCTAGTATATGTTTGACAACCAGTTTTCAAAAATAACAAAAAGCAAAAACCCCCAAACCCAAAAAGTATGAACACCTTTTTAAATTTAATGTGCATTGTCACCATTTTTCCCATAGCTTTCTTAAGTCTAGGAAATCAATAAAATAATATATCAAACCCTGATTTGTAGTCTTTGCTGATTTTTGAGGTAAAAATGCGCACACTGAAAACCCAATAGTTAGAAAACTATGTCGCTGACTCCAGCTTATCACTGGTTTACTGGACTTCTTCTCCCTTAAAAAAAAATTTTTTTTTTGGTTAGGAAATGGTTATTTAGGTGGGATAGAGTAGAGGGATATGTAGGGAATTATAGTTGAAGGAAGAAATGAAATTTATTAATAAAATATTATTTTAATATTATTTTCAGAATATTTTTAAATGTAATTTTTTTTAAAAATTCTAACCTGTTAATATTATTATATGGGTCACACTAACTTCTTTCCCATGTCCCGCATGTGTTGTGTGTTTGAAATCTGGTCATTTTATGTTGAATTTATTTGGTCTTTATTCTTCCTCATAATATCAGAGATAGAACAATTATCATTATCACCACTATTATTCAATATTGTGTTGGAAATGCTAACTGTAGCAAGCCAAGAAAAAGAAAGTGAAGGAGTTAGACAGTGAAGAAACAAAACTCTCATTCTTTGCAGAAGATGTGATGGTTATACTTCGAGAATCTTAGAGAGTCAATTAAAAAACTATTTCAAATAATTACTAGCATTAGCAAAATTGCAGCATATAAAATAAACCTCCACAAACCATTAGCATTTCTGTACATTACTAACAAAGTCCAACCGTAAGGAATAGAAAGAGAGATTCCATTTAAAGTTCCAAATAAGGACATTATAAAATACTTGGGAGTCTACTTGTCAAAACAATCCCAGGAACTATATGAACACAGTTGCAAAACTTTTTCACACAAATAAAGTCAGATCTAAATATTTGGGAAAATATCAGTTGGTAGGTCAAACTAATACAATAAAAATTCTAGCTAAATTAATGTACTTATTCAGTGCCATTTTTTCAAGCTTTTTTTTCTTAAAGTACATTTTGAAAACTTAATATATGTTGAAAGGCTTCAGTAAACTTTGTGAAGAATTGTTAGAGTAGGGCAGCTGGTGGCACAGTGAATAGAGCCCTGGCCCTGCATCAGGAGGATCTGAGTTCAAATCCAACCTCAGACACTATCTATGTGACCTTGGGCAAGTCACTTAATCCTAATTGCCTTGCCTTCCTCTCCACCCCCAAAAAAAAATAAGAAAAAAAGAATTGTTGGATGGCATTTATATGACTGTGAAGTTGAAATTTACAAGTGACCAAAAAAACCCATTTCATCATTTAGAGCCTGAAAGGGTCTTTGAAATCTACCACCTCAGTAGGATGGTTTTGGCTGAGTGACTTTCATAATGAATTCTTAGCCAGTACAAGATTGCTTGGATGATTACTGCTTTTTAATACAGTTTTGAGACCATGCTGTTGGTGGGTTGCCTGCCTTCACAAGGCTAAGAAATATAGTGAATCAGTTGAATAGAATAAGTACACAATACACATAGTAAATGATCATAGTAATGTTCGATCAATGCAAAATCTAAGCTTTTGGGAAAAGAACTTACTTTTGACAAAAATTGTAGGGAAAACTGGAAAGCAGTTTGGCAAAAACTAGATATAGACCAACATCTCATACTGTATTCCAAGATAAGTTTGGAAAGAATAAATGATTTAGACATAAAGGGTGATATAAGTAAATTAGGGGAGCATGGAAAAATTTATTTGTCAGATCTATAGATAAGGGAAGAGTTTATGACCAAATGAGAGACTGAAAGGATTACAGGAAACAATATAGTTTTGATTACATGAAATTAAAAAGCTTTTGCACAACCAAATTTAGCCAAAATTAGAATTAAAACGGGAAACTAGGGAAAAATTTATCACAAGTTTCTCCAATAGCCTAATTTCTCAAATACATGGAGAAATGAACCAAAATAGAGTCATCTCATAGTTGGTAAATTGTCAAAGGATATTAACACACAGTTTTCAGAAGGAGAAATCAAAACTATCAATAGCCACATAAAATGCTCTAAATGACTATTGATTAGAAAAAAGAAAATTAAAACAGCTCTGAGGAACCACTTCATACTCATTAAACTACCTATGTTAATAAAATAGGAAAAGGACAAATGCTGGAGCGGATGTAAAAAAATTGGAACATGAATGCATCATTGCTGAATTTGAGAAACTAGTCTAACCATTCTGGAGAACAATTTGAAACTGTACACAAAGAGTTACAAAACCATGTATATCCTTTGACTGAGTAATGCCACTACTAGGTCTGCATCCCAAAGACAACGAAGAAAAAGGAAAAGCATCTATTTGTGCAAAAATATTTGTAAGCAGCTCTTTTTGTGGTGGCAAAGAATTATAAATTGAGGAGAATGACTGAACAAGTTGGGGTATATGATTGTGATGGAATATTATTGTGCTATAAGGAATGATGAGCAGGATGATTTCAGAAAAGCTTGGGAAAATTTACATGAACTGATGCAAAAAGAAGTGAACAGAACAAGGAGAACATTGTACACAGTACCAGCAGTGTTGTAAGGATGATCATCTGTGAAAGACTTAGTTACTGTGATCAAGACAATAATCCAAGATGATTCCAAAGGATCCACGATGAAAAATGCTATCCACCTCCAGAGAAAGCATGAATGAACACTGAATGCAGATTAAAGCATGGTTTTTTAAATTTTATTTTTATTGCTTTGTTTTGCACTTCCTTTTGCAATATGACTAATATGGAATGCATGACTTCACAAGTATAATCAATATTACAATGCTAAAAGTAATCATAGACAATGAAGAACTATCAATATTAAACATATATGCACCAAATTACAGAGCATCCAAATTTTAAAAAAAAAGCTAAATCAATTACAGGAGAAAATAGACAATATATTTGCTTGTCTTCTCAATTTATTTCTCGTTATTTTGTCTATTAACAATAGTATTAACAATACAAAATTTTTTTGTCTCACAATAGTTAAATAATTTTGTTAAGAGTAGGATTATTGAATGTGCTTCTTTATTTTTGGAAATATTGGTTTATTGCTTTTTGTTTTGTTTTCAGAACAGTAAATGTATGGAAATTTGTTTTACATGACTTCATATTTGTCATATGTTTTGTATTTCTTACCCTTTCAATGGGTGGGGGAGGGAGAGAATTTGGAAGTGAAAACAAAATAAAATAAAATTGAATAATGAAAATCTTGGTTCTATATTTAGTTATATTGCTTCAGTATTGAGTTTCAAGGTTTTTCATGGTTGAAAATGATACTTCACAAAGATATGTGGAGCCAAATAAAAAAAGTGTATTATTGGCTATGCTTACTAAACGATGTTACTCATTTTCACCCTACTCAGCAATTATGCAAAGGTTTTTGTTTAATTTGGCTAGTAATTTCTATTTTCACTGATGTGAGGATGAAAGAGTGATGGCCTCTAGGCTTCAGATCCCAGGGACAGAGGGTAGCTATTTCAGGCGAGGAGGGGGCTGCAGAATGGAATATGGTGGGATATGTTGGTAGACCCTGGTTTCCTCATGGTAGATAGCCTTCACTTGTTTCCAAGCCATCTAATGTGATGGGGGTAGGAGGGGAAGAATGGAAGGTTCAATCTTAGGAGCAAGGTTTCAAGTCTAAGAGGGTTCCACCCTTGGCCACTTGAGTCTCCAGCCCACCAGGCCTAGCACAAGCTTCCTTTTGTTCCCCCCTGGAGATAGAGGGTAAGTAGCAGAGCTGGAGGGAAAGAGTGTCAAGGGGCTCAAGTACAAGGAACCTGGACCAGAGACCGTACAACGTGCAAGTGTTCCAGGGAGAACAAAAAGAGGGAGAATAAGACAGGAAATGTGTGTCTGCCCACCTGCCTCTCTATCACGTAGAGAACTATCCAATGTAGACTGTACCAGGCAAAGATAGGGAGGAGAACGACCTGGGCAAGCAGTGTCTATGCGGCGGCTGAACAACTGTGCTGCTCTTCTCAGTTGTATTTTTGGTTGCTTTTTTGTACCCCAGCAGAGAGTCTTGCATATTCTCTTTGGTTTTTTTATTTAATTTTTTCAAAAAACAAAAATATTTTTTTCACTCCCACCTCCCACCACTGAAAAGAAAGGAAAAAAAGGAACCCTTTGTAATAAATATGCATAATTAAACAAAACGAATTCCTGCATTGGCCAAGTCCAAAAATGTACCTTATATCTTGAGTCCATAGTTACTCAGAAGCTGAGTATATGTTACATAACTGACCCTCTGGAATTGTTGCACATCCCCTTTAGAGCCAGGGGTGGCTTTAGAGATGCATGTGGCTCTCTAGGTCCTCAAGTGTGGCCCTTTGACTGAATCTAAACTTCACTCAACAAATCCCTTTTCTAGTCCAATTCCCTCCCTTACCCACCCCTTAATTTTACAAATGTGGAAACTGAGACTCAGAGCGCTCACTTGAGAATCACAATGATTCATTTAAGATCACACGTAGAAAATGGCAGAGCCTGAATCCTTTTGACAGGAATTTACTCCTATTGGGAGATGAGGATAGGAGGGAGGGGGGTGGTAGTCCATTTTCTGCAAATGTTAAAATAACTTTGAAAATAAGCACAGAAACCTTACCAGCCTGCATACAATTTTGCTTTCTTTTTACCTGTCTACTCTCCTCCAAGGCAGTATACTGACAAGTAAAATAAAATAAATGTTTTCTATTTATTTACTTACCAAATTTGGCAAGATAGCATTTTGATCCCTGATATTATTAATATAGTTTTTGAGATTTAAAGAAAGGCTTTATAGTTTTCAAAAATGTTTTTTTAGAGAGAATGGAAGATTGATGACAAATATATGTTGTGAAATAGACTAAAGATCAGAGATACAACTAATGTTTCTGGTGCCCAGGATATCACAAGAGAAATATGCCTCCAATCAACAGCACATATTAAGTACCTTTCATGTGCCAGGCACTAGGGATACATAAGAAAAAATGAAAGCCTATTTTCTATACGAGAAGAAAATACATATAATCAAAGTTTGTAAGAAAATCCATCTGTGGGGGTGGGAAAACATCTCAATACATAAAGATATGTAAATGAAAAATCCCAGAAGACCAGAGGCTTCCTACCTAGAAAGGGACTATGTTGGGGCCAGGCTAAACCTTCGAGAGGGAACTGAGACATCTGGTAACTTCCTACTTTAGCTAATTATTCTTGCTAACCAAGTACTAAGCTCAGTTATTTATATTTGTTGAAGGAACAAGTATAATTATTGTTTACTAAATTTCTAAATTTTTGCTCCCTTGACCACAGTCCAGCTTGTCCTTCCCAGTTATGGATCTCCTATGGCTATGGGTATGACTTTGGGGAAAAAACTTTTCTTTGTGGGCTTGGACTTTCCAAAATACAGCAATCCTTGGTATGGAGAGTGTGAGAAAAATCCCCTTATCTGGCTTTGAGTCATGAAGTTGTTGTAAATCTTTTCTACTGATAAGTGAAAAACAGTGGCTTGAAAATTCCTTTAAATGTCTAAAAAGGAATAATAATAGCAATGATGAAATAGCCAGGAACGTTGAAGTCTCTGTCCTCCAGGCTCAGGAATGAGTCTAGCCAGTTTTAGCAAGAATTATCATATTAATCCAGAAAGGCCATTCATACAGCTCAGCAAATTCACATAGGAAGCTGCAAGCTACCATGGAGAGAGTTAGACTTGGAAGACATGGGTTCAAATGCTGCCTCTGACATTCACTCTCTAAGGCTAAGGTATGATGGGCTTGCTTTATGGAATTGATGGAGGGAATTCCTGGACTGATGAAATCATAGCTGGTGATGTCAGACAATTAATTATCCTTGCTGCTCTCCTATTCAACTTGTTTGGAATCCCAGGTCCAATCTGTTGTTAATATGTCTTCTCAGATTTTTCTCAGTTTAGTTTCTGTAACTACAAACACAGGATCAATCAATGCTAATTCTCTCAGTTACCACCCAGGGATTCTAGGACGATTAATGAGTAAAAAGCACTTTAAGCTTTTTGGAGCAAGATGCTGCATAAATATAAGGCATTATTGTAGCACCCAGCCTCCATTCATCACCAAGCTGCTCTACCACCCTTGCAGTGTCCCTCACCAATTTATCCCCTGAATAAGTGGTATCTGACGAAGAACCACAAAATGAAGGGAGCCTTTGATCTGGAAAGCTTGTGTTTTTAAAAACTGATCAGTTAAGAAGACATAATTGACTCCTCCCTGAACTTCTCCAGGGTCCTGAGCATGATGAAAGGCAATGTTTTTTTCATTTGTTACTCCATTAGAGAAATGTGTTACCCAGAGTTCAGGGCAATTTAAGCCAGACTTCAGGTTGAACAGGCTAGGAACTTTAAAGGATGAAGGGGAAAAGGTAAGCGCTGATGAAAACTATTAACATTAAAGTAGCTTCAAAAATATTCATAGATGAGGGAACAGGATTTAGGAAAGGGAAGGAAATAAGTATGTACTATGTGCCAGACATTGTGCTAAGTGCTTTACAGTATTTTCTCCCGATTTGACGCAAATCGGATCGTTCAAGGATATATAACAGTAGGTACGGGCAAAACTGTGTCATTATCATCATAATAATAGCTAGTATTCAAATGGTGCTTATGATCTGCACAGCATTTTGCAAATATCTTATTTTATTCCAAATTTCTCATTTACAACAATCCTGGGAGGTAAGTATAACTATTATCTCTATTTTATAGATGAGAACACTGAGGTAGACAGAGGTTAAATGATTTGCCCAAGGTCTCACAGTCAATAAATAACTCGAGGTGGGATTTTAACTCAGTTTGATTCTGACTCCAAGCCTAACATTCTAGTCACTGCACCACCTACATTGAAGCCAAGATCTCCTGTACATCAATTGACTTCTCTTTCCATTTGGATTTTGGGTTCCCATACTCTGTCTCTACCTTGTTCTCTATTACTCAGATCCTGATTAGTGTATTAATTATCCAGGCTCTTGACTGGAAATATTAAATACTATATAAATTTAGGATAGGAGAGGCAGTATGATATAGTATGTGTGGATAGAGAGTTAGCCTCAAGCCAGATTCAAATCTCATTTTTGACGGGTACTGTGTAACTCTGGGCAAATCATTTAACCTCTTAGTGTTCTAGGTAACTCTCTAAGATGGAATGACAGGTCCAATTCCTATCTCGATTTAAATGTAAGATATTATTTTATGGGTAGTTTTTGTTTATAGGAGAGAAAGGATCACCAGTACAGTTCTTTTAGCCACACTGGATTATTCCTTCTGATGTAGTTTATATTGGCTAAGAATATACCAGCTGTAACTTGCAACCATACTGAGTGGCAGTCTAGAGACAATATTCTAGATGTAAGCTGGTGTGATAGAAAGTACACTGGATTCAGAATCAGAGGTCTGGGTTTGACCCTCAGCTCCCTTTCTCTTTGGATCACCTTAAGTGAATCACTTATTTCTTAGACTCTCTAATTCCCTTCAAAGCTTAACTTCATCTTCAGATCTTTTCTGATCTCCCTAGCTTGTCAAATCTCCCCCCGCTTCTCCTCCTCTCCCGCCCCCACCAAATGAATCATCTCGTATATATTTTGCATACAGAGGCAGCAGTGTGTTGTGCAGGGCTTGCCAACATTTTCTCAGTTCTATACTACTTAAATTTTGTTAAAACTTTCCTGTACCCCTCCACTCAATATAAAGGAAATGAATTATAGAGTTTGCTATGGACATGCATATAAGAAATGAAATAGATTAATTTTCCATAAAAAAACTTTTTTTTGTCTTATAATAACATTTTAGTACGATAAAGTTAGGGTTGCTAGGCAGCATAGTGAAGAGTGTCAGGACTCATCTTCTTGAGTTCAAATCTGGCTTCAGATACTTACTAGTTGTGTGACCTAGGGCAAGTCACTTAACTCTGCTTGCCTCGGTTTCCTCATCTGCAAAACGAGCTGGAGAAGGAAATGGCAATCCACTTCAGTATCTTTGCCAAGACAACGCCAGATGGAGTCATGAAGAATCAAACACGACAGTAACAACTGAATAATAAAGTTGTTAAATATTTATCAATTTGTCCCATTCACGATTCCCCCTCCCACTAGCATTACTGCTTTGCAAAGTTTCCATAGGACAATATAGATAGGTACCAAATATTTCCTATACCCTCTTGACAATATTCTTATGCCCCCACAGGGGTATATATAGAAAGTTGAGAACCCCTTCTATGGTGGGTCTTACTAACTACAAAGTAGTTACAATATAATGTTGGGAAAAGACAAACACACAGATAACTATAGCACAGGAAGAGTGATAGAATTATACAGGGCAAGATCAATAAGGCAAAAAATATTTACTAAAACAAATACTATGAGGCAGGCACAGTGCTGAGCATTGGAGAGACAAAGAAAGAGAAAAGACAGTTCCTGCCCTGAAGGAGCTCCCAATGTATTGGGCATGGAAAGTGCCATGGAAAGTTTGAGTAGTGAAGTCACTTTCACTTGAGGATCGGTAGGGTGTATGTTTGAAAGGGAAGGTTTTATGTAGAAGGTAGCATTTGAGTAAGGAGTTGGAGAACATGAGGAACTGCAACAAATTGAGATGGGGGAGTCCATTCCAGGCATGGAGATTGTATGAGCAAAGACTGAAAGAGCAAGATCAGAGGACAAAGAGTAGTCCAAGTTTTCTGGAACATATTCAGTGGGAAGCAACAGGAGATAAATCTGGGCAGGTAGCTTGGAACAAGATCGTGAAGGATCTTCTCTACATTTCCTTTTTTACATCTAAGTTGTCAGTTGAGTTCCCTGTGTATCCATTTTTAGACAAATTCCATTTTTTCTTCCTTATTGGAATTCATTCCCTTTGTGTTTTTAGAATTAAATTCTTAAGTATCTCCCCTCCTTCCTGGGCTAACTTTTCCTAAAACATTTTACTCTAATATATCCTAGATATTTTTCCTCTAATTTTTTTGAAATCTGCTTTCCCAAAATCTGGAATGCATATCAGACCATAATTAGTTTTCTTCTTCTCTATCATAAACTCTAGTATACAATGACCACTTTTTCTCAGGATTTCCATTACTTCTATCTCAACAACTAGCTTTTCCCTGTTGGTGAAAATTAGATCTTCTATCACAGAGTCTAATCATGGGTTTAGTAAACCCTTAATAAAAGGATTTGTTCTGTGAAATTTGGATTCAGTCAAAGGGTCGCACTTGAGGACCTAGAGGTGGCCTCATGTGGTTTTAACTATGAAGCACATGTGGCCTAAAGGCTGCAGGCTCTCCATCCCTAGTAGGCCAACCAAGCCTTCCTTCCCTTCCTCCCTCTTCTTTCTCCTCCTTGTCTTTCATCATCATCATCTTCTTCTTCTTCATCTCTATCTCTCTTTATGCGTCTCTATGTCTCTTTCTCTGTGTCTGCCTCTCTGTGTCTCTCTCTTTCTCTGTCTCTCTCTCTCTGTTTATCTCTGTCTCCATCTCTCTCTCTCTCTCTCTCTCTCTCTCTCTCTCTCTCTCTCTCTCTCTCTCTCTCTGACATTTGAAACTGTGAGTTTTCCTACTGGTTCCTTTCTTAAATTTTACCTCTTGTGAATTTCTTGTTGTCTCCATTGCAAGAGTGAAGAAAATATAGTCTACGCCCCTGTGGTCTTCAGTTTCTTGCTAAAGATTTCATAATGGCTTGCAGTTTGGTTTTGTTTTTGTAATTTTCTTATGGAAATGTCATTTGTGCCCATGTGAATCACCACAAATAGTTGGTTGTCATCCATTCTGATAAGTCTTGGAAGGTTCTGCATTGTGTCTTGGATATGGCCCAAGAAAGACGACATACTTCTCTATTGCTCTCATCAGGCTGATAAATAGCTGACTCAGTATCCTTGAGCAGGGAATAACCAACTATTATTACCCTCCTATTATTATTACCCCCTACCCCTTGCTGGATGTTCTCTCACATAACAACTTCTGCGGCTCGGCTTGTATCATTCTTTGAAGGATTAGCAGCCTCTCCTCTTCAGGAAGAACCTCAAATCTCTTTTTTTAAAGATGAATTGTTCAGTGGTCCCACTCCATTCCTTTTTCCTCTGTGTAACATTTTTCTTTTCTCCATCATCCCGACAAAAGTTCCTCCCCTACTCCACCCTCAGATCTCTTCCTCTCTTCCTGCTTTCCCCTGAAAACTTGCTTCTCTTTTCAGAATGCTTTATTCTCTCTTACAGCCTCGAAACTAGAAAAGGTATTCTTGTTACCTTTTCTCCCAGGGCTTAGCACAGGGCCTGGTATATATCACATGCTTAATAAATACTTATGGATTGATTTATTCCCCACCTAGTAGGAACCATTCTACATTTGGAAGATAAGGGATGTGTTGGTAAATGTTTAACCATCAGCTCCCTAGGTGTGTGGGGGGGAGCAAGAGAAGGTGCATGCATGGCACACTTAAGTTTAAGCTACATTATTAACATTTTTTCTACCACTTTCTTAAGTCTAGACAATCAACAAAACAATGTCAAGTCCTGATTTGTAATTTACTGATTTCCAACATGTAAACGTTCACTCTGAATCTATAGAAATGGGAGTTGAGAGCTGGTTCCAGTTGCCTCCAGCATGCGCTTGGATAAGAGTCAGGGTTGGGGCAGATGTGCTTACAGTGTACACACTATACAAGCTACACATAGTGTAGCTCTCCAAAGTGTTTCTTTGAAGGACTGGTGGGTGTTTACACCTCAGTGCTAAGCACCTGGTTGAATTTTGTTTAGAGCCAATTATCACCTCTTAATAAGTTGATTACAACCTCACTCAAATTCCTTTCTTTTGTCTCAACTCCACAGTCACAAACCCCTTCAGCCTTGTGCCAACCTGCTCTCTGCTCCATCAATTTACCCCACCCACCAATCCACTCTATCAATTTGGTTAACCCTAAAAATTTGTGGTCTAAAATGATCCCCTTCCTTTTTCATCCTTACCACTATTATTTCCTCCTCGAGTTTACACTTTTAGATTCTACTATCTCTGTTGACCTTCTTTATCCTGGGTGCCTCCTTAGTTGTCTTGGATCCCCCTCTTTCAACCAGTAAGTAGAATTTGGACTGCTCAGTTCTTACCTAGCCTTCAATTACCAATGAGTGTTGCCTAAGACAAACTGAGACCTGGGAAAGACCTTAGCTTAAAAAGGCCAAGGTCTCCCACTGCATCCAGGGCCATCACCAGTCATCCTGACCTCTCTTGCCACTGGACTCCAATGACTCTGGAGGATGAAGCAAGGCTGATGACTTTGCACAGCCTTGCTTCACTTAAGTCCAATTCACATGAAAGTCAAGACATCACCCTCCTGAGGTCATTGGTCCTCGTTAAGAATGAGCAATAAAAATTTGGACCAGTATCTAGACAAGGGATGGGGAACCTGCAGCCTCAAGGCCACATGTGGTCCTCCAGGTCCTCAAGTGCAGCCCTTTGACTGAATCCAAACTTCACAGAACAAATCTCCTTAATGAGAAGATTTGTTCTGTAAAACTTGAACTCACTCAAAAGGCTGCATCCCGAGGACCTAGAAGGCCACATATGACCTCAAGGTCACAGGTTCCCTACCCCTGATCTAGATACACCAACATCTGAAGATCAATCTCCTTGAGTTTCTCTTCAATTTCTCCCAAATTTTGTCAAATTTATCTTCCCCAATTTCAATCTCTGACCAGCTTTATTAGTCAGCCAAACTCAGCCAAACAACCTTCAAGGATGTCAAACTCAATTAGAAATGGATCCCTAATGGCCACATATAAATTTAGAAATCCACAAATTAGCATACTCTATGTTATATTGCATTTTTATTTATTTTGAAAACTTTCCCAAATTTACATTTTAATCTGATTCAGGTCACAGTGGGGAGTTTTGTGGGACACATTGGTCTGGTGGTCTTGACACCTCTGAACACTATGTCCTTTTCCTCCTAATTTGGCTTAGGCCCTTCTCACCGGCTCCTTCTCTGACAATCTTCCTCCAAAGAAGCCGGAAATAGAATGTCTTGTTCTACTTGCCCAACCTTCTCCTTATTCTTGTTATATTCTCTGTATCACATTATTGTTAGGGTGATATGATTATGCCTTATGTCACTTCTTTGGAGATAAAAGGAGTCTTAGCAGTCAGCTGGTTCAGCCTCCTCGTTGTGCAGATGCCTGGGGAGGTTGTGTGTTGTCTTTCCTTCAATTTCTTTGAAGTCCCTATGACCCCTGGTATAATATTGGGTTCAATATACACAATATATATGCGCATGTATGTGTGTATATTATATATGCACACATATATGTATGTATATATACACACATACACATGTGTGTATGTGTGTATATGTGTGTGTGTATTGCCCTGTGGGATCATCTAGTCCATTTTGTGTTTGTTATTTTTTCACGTTAGTGCATTCCTCATACAATCTTTCCAGCCTCAGTGGACATGACTCCCCCTCATGCACTCTAGAATCCAGTCAAACTGGTCTTCTCTCTCTTCCTCACATGTGGCACTTTATCTTCTGTCTCCATGGTTTGCACTGGACATCTACCTTGCCTGGAATATACTCCCTCCTCATGTGCTTTTCATAGAGCCCTTCTCTTAATTCAAGATATAGCTCAAGAACCATTTTCTGCATGAACTCTTTCCTAATCCCTCTCCCCACTACTAGAGACCTCCCCCCCCAGCTACCTTGTATTTGACTGTATTATTCTCTTTTTATTTATTTTACATACACTTATATATGTACTTCCTATTGGATATGTTTGTTTCTTTCTTTGAATTTGTATCCCCAGCATTTAACACAATGCCTAGCACATGGTAAGTGATTAATAAATACTTTTCCATTGATTGATGGCTCACTTGCCTTGATAGAGTCTGTTTAATACCATGAAACTCTTATATTTCTGGAAAACAAGGTTAAAAGGATTGCACTGAATCAGGCAAAAGAGCATCCAAGGCTTATACTCACACACACACACACGTATATCCCTCTATATGTAGATACACACAAATATATGTTATTATTTAGTCATTTCAGTTGCATCCAACTCTTGATTAACCTATTTGGGGTTTTCTTGGCAAAGATACTAGAAAGGTTTGCCTTCTTCAGCTCATTTTAAAGATGTGGAAACTGAGGCAAACAGGATTAAGTGACTTACCCAGGGTCACACAGCTAGTAAGTGTCTTAGGTCAGATTTGAACTCAGGACCTCCTGCCTCCAGATCCAGCACTCATCCACTGTATCACCTACCTGTACATACATGCACATATGTATGTATATATGGGCTATACACATGCATACATATATACATATAATATACATACATGTGTATATGCCTAAACAAAACTGGCTTTGGAATTAGTGAATACAGCAGAGTAAAAAAACTAAAAATCTACTTGCACAAAATGTAGGGTTTTTCATAAATTGAGTTGGTTCAGGATATCAGCTATGGAGAGCAATGTAATGATGTTACAGCCTCATTAAGAGGTCGTTTCTGCCTTGTTTTGGATCAGGTGCATTGACTCTTGGTCTAGGAGAAGGTGAGCTCAGTCACAGAGGAATGAAAATGCATCCTATGTTCTACATTTCAGGCTCCCTGCCCCACAAAGACCTTTTCAGTCTCCAGGGAGTCTATCTATAGAAGGAGAAAAAGACAGTCGATCCCTATTTCTCCACAAGTCAGTTCTCCTCTCCTCCATTCCTCCTCCTACAACAGTCCATCCTCCTTACATGCATCTGCACACTCACGATTAGTCACAATCACAAAAAGATGAATCACATTTCACTGGGCTCTTCTGAAGTGTGGTGTTAAAGTGAAAGAGGAATCTGACAAGCTACCTTTGATATCTAGCAATCTCTCTCCTTAATGCTTAGCATGGATTAGCTTTTAAGCATGAGGGCTGGCAAATTATAATGTACCTTTGACCTAGGGGAAGTTTTTGAAAAATTCTTGCCCTGCTAACCCAAATAACATCACACACAAAAAATGTAGAAACACACGTTTCTAATAGGAAGGGGGAAGTTGGAAGTACAGGCAGTTCAAATCAAGAAAGACATCACATAAGAGGTGGAGCTTGAGCTAAGTTTTGAAGACAGATGGGATTCCAAGAGGATAAGGTAAAAACGAGTACATTTCATGCATGAGGGACAGCCTGTGCAAAGGTATGGAGATGGGACAGTTAGCCTTAGTAACTAAAGAGAAACTTCCTAGACCTTAAGGCCCATCTTTACAAAGCAAGTGGGTAAATGGTCATAATTCTGGTCCACTGGGTTTCCAGGGGGACTAGGCCACTTCTGCTCTCATTATTCTTACTTCTCTCTAGATGGGTTTGGGGGAGGGGAAAGTATAAATAGCTCCCAAAGGATCCCTGCGCAGAAAAAAAGAGTCCTTCAGTGGATTCTGTGGCTTCTATATAGGGGATCTGTGGGAAGTGGACAAGATAGGAAAGCAAAGAGAGGGAGACATTTATGTTGGTGAATATATAATGAAAAAATGAACTATGCTATATTTCTATAACAAACTATTTTTTCTATTGATGACTATGGAGCCTCAACATTTGGACTGTGTAATACCCTATGTGCTGCACAAAGGAAGGAAATGATATAAGGGCAAAAAGATAGAGAGAATAACTGGACCTGACCAAATATAGATATACAGAAGTGGTCTATGCTGGAGGTGAGAGTTTTGAAGGCGGTGAGGGAATGAATTTCATGACATCTGCAAGAGTAAAATGAGTCCAAATGACCAGAGTTACAGATGGTATTACTACATATGAAAGGAGACAGACTATCACAGTAACCACCAACACATCTGCCCACTTTCTTACTGCTACAATATCTTCGTGAACATTGTCTACACATGTAACAAGGACATCCTCAATGAAAGCTGATTTGGGTCAAGACAAATTTTTGTAAATTTCATCCTCCAGCAGAACACATCTTTACACAGCTGCCTGAAAGTTGCCAAGAAAGCCAGATTCTACCGTCCTCATGATTTATTTATTGTTGGAAAAGAGTATTTGACTTCATAGAATAATGTAGCCCTAAATGGCAATCCTCCAACTAGGTGTCTCCCATACACATGTTAAAATTATATGATACAACAAAGAGACAAATTTATTCTGCCTACTTTTAATTATTAACGTAAAGTTACATATTGAATAGGGTGACATATACTGAAAAAGGTATCTGCCCCTATCATATTGGGATGTCCAACGCAGAGTTCAAACGGTAAAGCAATTCCTTACCTATGGTGATGTCCTCTAGCTGCTTCTGTTTGGGAATGATATTGGGCTGATTAGATCAAGTCACAGAAAATTGCAGAGCTTCCCAAATTTTATATAAATATATATGTAGATATTTATGTATATGTATGTACACACATATAATATGCATACATATATACATACATAATCACTCAGAATAAGATAATAACACTTAAGACAATAATACTTACTGTTTCTCCCACACAATATGTCATCTCCTACCTCCATCTTTTCACTAATTGTCCCTTATGCCTGGAATGCTCTCCCTCTTCACCTCCAGTCTCCTGGCAAGACTCAGTTCAAAGCCCACCTTACACAGAAGATCATTCTTGATCCTCTCTTCCTCCTCCCTTAGTGTCTTCCTTCAATATACACACACACACACACACACACACAGAGTTATATATAGTATATATACATAAAATGTTATATATTATATTAGAATAGAATATATATTGTGTATATATATATATATAGTGTATATATATATATATATATATATATATATACATAGTTGTTTACACATTGTCACCCATATTAGAACGTGGACACCTTGAATGTAGGGATTGTGTTTTTGCCTTTGTATTTCCAGAACTCAAAACAATGCCTAGCACATAGAAAATAGTTAAGTCAATACTTCTTGACTGACTCTCTCTTTGTCTCTGTCTCTCTCTCTCTCTCTTTCCCTCCCTCCCTCTCTCAGAATGAAACAGTGGAAATGATATTGAACATTACAGAACTTCTTAGATGCGATCTATAGTCATTCATAGTAAGATAGCATTTAAAATAATAATAGGATATATGGAAAAATTGGGACACTAATACATTATTGGTGGAATTGTGAATTAATCCAACCATTTTGGAGAGCAATCTGAAATTATGCTCAAAGACTTATAGAACTGTGATTCTTTGACCCAGCAATAACCAAGAGATAGTTGTATACAGTAACAACAATACTTTTTTGAAGAAAAGCTGTGAACAATTAAGTTATTTTGAGTATTATAATACTCAAATCAACTAGAAAGGACTTATAAATGCCATTCACCTCTGGAGAATAAATAGAAGTATACATAGCATGATTTTACTTATATAGATATATAAGCATATACATATATACATATTTACACATTTTGGTTTAACATTTGGTTTAACATTTACATTTACGTTTGTGTGTGTGTGAATGACATGGTGGCCTTAGTACAGAGTGGAGGAGAAGGGGGAGGGAGACAGTTTGAAGCTTAAAATATAACAAAAAAATTATTATAAGATAATAGGTAATAAATATTCTTCATCCACTTATGTCTTCTTCTAGGGATAGTTAAACCAAATTTTTTTGAGAGATTCTATCTTTCACTTAGAGGTTCTGCAATGTTTTTAAGGCTTGATGTCATCAGAAAAGTGTCATCAATAAACCTGGAGAACATCTCTAGCTCTAAGGAATCCCTCTTCCACTTGGATGCTGAGCTGTATTGTCCATGACGGTGGAGGAGGACACCCTTTGGCAAGGATATAGTTCTGTCTTGTGCTTCACTTGATAAAATGTTAGAAATGACTGAATAAGGTTATCTCTGTTATTATTTGTTTCAAAGAATCTGGTACAATTTTCTCTTATGTATGAGTCACATTGTTGGAGTAGAGCCTTTAAAATGGATTTTGTGCTGCCAAATCAAGTGACTTTTTAAAAAAATAGTTAACAAATAATACAGTGCAATCTTGCATTCTCTATATCTTTTAGCTATATTTATATAATTGTGTGGTAGTAAAGATATTAACTATTGTAGATTATCACTGGAGAAGTTTGCCTGTTCCTTATAATGCCCTCATAAGAATCCATTTGTAGATTATTCTCACAAAAAGTTACATAGATGGGAAAGTAGGCATATAACTCAGGAGTTATTGATGCTCTTCCAGCAACCTTTTTTGGGTAATAATAAGACTGGCAATTTTCCCTTTGCTTTTAGTATCTTCCTTTCTTTCAGATACCTTAATGTTCAATCCATCAATGTACCCGATACCGTGTCACTTTTATCATGGGCCTTCTTTGTGTATTATTAGACTAGTACAGCTGCTTTTCCCATCTTACATTTCTGAAAACATGTTAGTTAATTTCACTTTGTAAATATAAACTACGAGATGCTCTAGTTAGATAAAAACTAACATAAAAATCCACCTCCTAAGAATGCATGTTAATGCACTGATAACATTTGCTATCGTCTCTTGTTTTTCCTAATTAATGACTTGCTTATCTTTCTCCCTTCTCTGAGCTGCCCATAGGCCATTTGCACAGGTTTATTTCAACCTTGTATAGCTGATCTTTAGATTATAAGTGATAATTACCTCTGTAGATCTTTTTCTTTCGTTAGTTTTCTCTACTACTCAATCAACCCTCAAATTCTTCAAGTCTAATATATTTGATCTTCCAACAAAACTAGTTTCAATAATTGTCCCTTCTAACTCTGAATAGCTTTGAGCTGGTATTTGTTAAGGGATAGACAATATAAAACTATGCACACTCAGCTGTGTCTCATTCATTCACTGAGCTCTTAGCTCAATGTGACCTTCTTCACATCAGATCATATCTTAAAGCTTGTTAAGAGTCACCAGGACCTATCCAGTACCCTGGTCAATGGTGAAGCAATAAGGGCTTGTTCTCTCATGAATATAGTGAGAATGGCACTCCTATTCCTAACCATGTTGTTTTCTCTGGAAGATTATGTTATCACATACTGATTCTTCAGTCATTTAGCAATCCTTAGTATGGAGACTTGTCCATAAAGTCCTTTTGTAAATGTAACTTAAGCTTCATTGCAGTGGTCAAGTTTGCTTTCAGAGCTGTAGTTTTCATTTTGGGTTGGCTCTTTACTCTTGTAATGGGAAGTGGATGGAAGAATTTTCTGTTGCATGAGCTTGGTACATATTTGACCTCTGAATAATGAGAATATTTGGCCCTTTCCATTCAAAGAGCAAAGCCCTGTATTAGGGTTATGAAGGAAACAGAAGGGCAAAAATGCTGAAGTCAAACACAGTGGGAGCCTGATATAATGGGCCATATATCAAAAGACTCCAAAAACATTCCACATGCAGGCTGCTTATGGCCTAATGAACTACACTAACATACCACACCCTTTTGCATAGTTGGTAAGTGATTTATCTGAATACATCATAGGAAAAAAACACTTGATCATAGACTTCCACTATATTTGTTTATATTCAATCATCTTCTATAGAGGGATCTCAAAAGATTTGATGAGAACAGAGGACAGGGCAAGAATTATTCACATGATGGAAAAAGGTGGAGGTAATTTAGAAATAAGGATACACTATC